>VXBX01008040.1:731423-755050 GCA_013400415.1 Scytalopus superciliaris
TTTTTTTTTTTGAAACACTGGCAGTGAAAAATACTTGATTACATAACGGGGAAATACTTGTAGCAGAACTGCTATTCACATATCTTTAGATTTTTTGCACGTCTTTCAAAGCGTATCTACCACAAAGTGACGCTGTGTCAAAAGTCCTAACAAAACACAGGGATGCCATGGTGGTAAATGTGATAAACGTATAAATGCCACTAGATGGCAGGGTTAGTCATCGGTATGAAGTTTGTTCACCCAGAAGTGTGAAAAACTGGTAAGTTCGTTCTGTGGTTCTCTGATAGTGAACTGCTTCAGTTAGTCTTTTTCCTACTGTCATCGTCTTTTCTAAGACTGTTAGGATTTCAGGCACTTTCTTAATAATTATTTTGTTTTATTTTTTCCGGATTTCTGACTCATATTTCTAGACGTATCAACAAGAGAAATGTTTATGAACTTGTTGTGAAGACATTTCATCCACTTGGGAGCCATCCAGTCAGGAAAAGAAGTAATGTTGGGTTCCTTGTGATGAATCAAGAATACAGTTTCAAAACTGAAAAGCAACTACAGTACACTAATAAGTCAGCTGGTAAAAATGAGTTGACAGGACCAATTTTTCTTGAACAGTGAATAATGAATATATATGTAAAGATTAGTGTTTCTGGACAATTTCCAAATCTTCTAATTATTCACATTATGCCTTGAAAGTAATTTATCCAATCACAGATAAATGGGCCAGTCTGTTCACGCCAAAGGGTGAAAGGTTTGAGCAGTGGATAATTTGCCATTTTTATATTGGAACTACTGAACCAAGTTAAATCTAACATATTTACCAAATCTTTCTAGAAAGAGTCACCTAGAAATCAGGATCTAAAGAATTCAAATATGGCTCAAACCAGTGATGCACCACTAGCAAAACAAGGTGCTTTTTAGCACAGAGAATTGCTGTCACTGCATCTTAATACCCCAAGAAAATAAACAAGCCTTTTTGTGGGGTTTTCTTACCTTAAGCAATGAAGGAAAAAAGTACATGGAATGTATAATGAATGTAACCGAAAATGTAATGATGAACCTTTGGTCTAGGACTTGACCTTTAAGAACTGGTCTGAGAGTTTAATTGGTATATTCCTCCCCATCCACCCACCCCCCTCTGCCCACCACTCCTCACCAGTATAAAGGAGAAAAACTCTGCTCTCCCTGATAGGTATTACTGGAAGTAACAAATGTGAGTAAATAAGGAATGTACTCAAGTTTTAATTAATTAAATGCTGTTTTATGGGGAAGAAAGCTTTCACTTCTATAACAACTTGTATGTTGTCTCTATGTTCTGCAATAAGTCTAGTACATAGCTGTGGATTTTGGGAAGTTTTAGGTTTTGTAATCACTCTTCCATAGCAAACAGGGAAATTCTGCATCTTCATGTTTCCAACTTGCTCCCTAGTGAAGCACAATTACACAGAAATTATTGGTTCAAAACTGCTCCATCATAAATAATGAATAATCATAAATAATTTTGATTTGCAGTATTTTCTCAAAAAGTTGTTTGCAATTACTATGTATTTTACACTAGGTGACTCCTTTATTTCAGATTATAAGACAATTAAATAAATATCTCAGTTTAGACCTATTGTGTATTTCACACATACAACATTAAAACTCCCTTCACAATCCATACTTTCAGCCCAGCCAACAAAATGTTCCTCAGTAGTCCTCCCAAATATTAGTAAAATTGAAACTCTGTTCTCTCAAGACATTCAAAAATGTTCATATGTTGTCCTTGAAAATGCATCATCAGGTATATATTTCCTGAACCTCCAGCATTAGGAGATCTCTGCATGAAATCCTACTTAATGGACAGAATGATGTGTTTTACACTGACTTGAAGTTATCAGAAAGTTTACAGGCCCAGGTAGGCTATGGCACATGAAAAGCTACATCTGCGTCAGAGGGAAGAGGTTCAGCTTCTCAGACTTACAGCTTCTCTGGTAGAAACAGATGAAATACACAGGGGGAAAAAGCTGCTGCTGCTTTTCAGCACCAGACTGAGATCTTCAGTATGAAAGAGAACTTATGGGGACTTGGCACTTTCTCGTGTACTGTAAACCCATGTAATTTCTCAGAACTTTTTTTTTTGCACAACATTAATTATTTTTTTTTATCCAGCACCATGTAAGGAGCCTTCTGCCCCAATCAGCTGGGTGGGGCTCTGCCAGGTCACCAACAGGCATCTTGACAGAATCAGGAATGATGGTGCATCAGCTTTTTCAGTCCTCATCTCCAGAGCAGACACAGCACTGCTGTTCAGTTGCCTTTGAAGGTAGAGAGAAAAGAGATGCAGAAGTCTGGTATACTGAGAATGGTGCTGATGCCAAATATTTGGGTTTGGTGGTGGTGGGTTTCTTTTTTGGATTACAAACTAGTGATCTCACAATCATGTCTTGAAATTTTAATGTTTGATCTTTTCTGAGAACAGAAATAATGATTTTAAATGTACTAGTTATTCAACACACTTGGTAACTGTAGAAACAAAGATTTTGCAATATACATCTGCTTGATTTAAATCTCAGTGTGAAGTCAATACACCAACATCCTGCACCTCTCTCTAGTCTTCTGCATCAGTTCTTTTCCATATACCTTGTTGCTCCTTCACTTCTTAACTTGTTCATTTAGTTTTGTGCCAGTATTATCTTCATCTGTTGGGCTGAAATAATGGACTGGGAGGTACTGGAGAGGTGTTATACGAAATGAAGTATTCTGGCCAGCATTGCCCTGCCAGGAGCAAGGCCAGCTGGCATTGCACGGGGGAGGCTTTTGGGCTTTTCTGCAGCATGCAGGGCTAGGGCTGGAGCCAGAAAAAGTAGATTCACACAACCATGACTGAGATTATTATTTAGTGAATAGGGCAGATTTGGGGTCTGGGTCATCCTTCTCATCTGTGATTGTACAGCGTTAATTTTCAATAGGGTTTTACAGTAGATGTCTTGATACAGATAAATAACAATATCTGATCCTTCTGGTCTTCTCCCCCTTCCCTTTTTTCCACTCATTCTGTGCCTTTGCATAGTGAAGACCTTTGTACCAGCTAACCTGAAAGTTTTCTGGGTTAACCTTTTAAATAAATTAGAAGCAATCCTGCTCTTCAAGACATTTTCAATTCTTACTACTTATCCATGCAGCTATTCCATACGTGTTTTGACACAAGGACCAGAATCGCCCGTTATGTTCTTCCAGCCTTTTAAATCATTTCCACTAGATAGACCATGATGTTTACATGTGTTCCTAAGTCCCCCCTTAATGAAAACAGGAGCTATGTTGAGGTGATGCAGAGAGACGATACGTTCACCACATGAATTTCATTAATGTGACGGTTGTTGTTTTTCTTCTCACGTTTGCCTTCAGAAAAACCATCCACAGTGCTGTTCCCTGCTTGAGGTTCCTAATACGAATATCAAAGAATGACCTCCTGAGAGGCTCCATAAATGAGTCATCATTCAGGACGTCTCTCTCCAGCCATCAATCTCTTGCTGGCAGAACCAAGAGCACTTGTGTTTCATCTGTGTCTACTGGAGAAGCTGTAAGTCTTTTCTTGTTTCCATGAAGGAAAGTGAGTATAACATTTCTCAGACTCCCAAAACATGTGGCTCTATAAATATATATTCAAAATTAGAAAATGGAAAAGGGGGAGGAGGGCAGCATAGCTGAATGTTTGAGGTCATGTGAGGTCATTTCTGCAAAGCCTTTCTGGGAGTTCAGGCATGATGATTTATGGTCAGAAAAAGCATCCAGGACAGCATATCTGCATGGTTTAGATGCATAGTGGGACCAAGAATGTTCAGGTTAAGCCTTCAACGTGAATGAAAGAGAGCCATTGTCAGACACTACCTGTGTCACCAACTACTGCCTATAATTCACTATCTGACTGAGCTGGAGGACAAGAAAACAATCTCCCATCCAAAGTCCTCTAACCTATCCAAAAGCTGTCTTATTATTTTGAAACAAATCTATTTTCTGTAGGATGGGAAATTATTTGTTTCTTTCCCGGGAGTTTAACCATGAGAAGTGAAAGACTCCTGCCTCTGGAGCATGGTGGGATGTTTTGTAAGAAGCATAACCCAAGTGTCAGTAAGCTGGTGACTGAGTGAGATAGCAATAAAAGGATCCCTTGGGGCTCTTCACAGCCTCTCTCAGCATCATCTCACTTGCCTCTCTCAGTCACAAGAAGCTGGCCTTGTCTGCAGAGGTGATGGGAAGATGGCTCTGGGGGGATGGTGGCAGCCACCGCAGGGTTTGGTCCGGGGCTGGCCCTGCTGGAGGCCTGTGCTGTCCCCTGCTCAGCTCAGGCATCAGAAACCTCCCAGAGTGACAGCTGTCTCTGGTAAACTCTTGCAGAGGTATAAATCACCAAAATGGACTGGGTGACAAAGTCTTGGCTTTCCCCTGGGGCCAGCGGTCTGGGCAAGGATGGATCTGGGTGACATATGACAATGTTGTCAAGGTGAGAGTCAGGCCATGGAGCCTCGGTGAGATTGTGACTATGTTTGGTATTTTGGGGAAGACTGGGGTCTTTGATTTGGAAATGGACTCAGGACCACCAGGAAAACCAGCCTGAACAGTGCACCATTCTCAGACAAGGTAATTTTGCACTGGATCTTCTGCTGGAGAATGAAAGTTGTCATTGTGGGTAACAGCAACAGTGAGATTTCAGAACTTTTTGGTGGCAGGCAGACAGTAAAGCAAACACACCTGAGCAAAAAAACCAAGCAGTCCCAGCCAATGCTATAGCACAGTGCCTAGGGCACTGGCAAGAAATTCAGGCCTTCTGGCTGTAAGATTTAAAAAAAAAAGTTGGAAGAAACATGCACACACTTTAAGTACCTGAAAGAAAAACTATCCAGTTACAAAAGAGGGGTTACTTTTCAGTTCTGCAACTGCCTCACTTGCACATTAACCATACAGTTGCATCAGGGAGACTTCCAGTTAAAGTAACTCATTGCACTTTATGGTTGGTCTCAGCTATCCAACTTGTGAACTGTTTGAGGACAAGCATCTTCTTCCACTTTGTGACTGTGCAGCATTTCTGACTATTACTAAACAGCCTACAGGTTATGGTATTGCAGACAGGTAGTAATTATGATAATTAAAATAATGAGATCTCTTAAATGGGCTCTGTTTTGTCACTCAAAATTAGAAGTTGTTTAAATAACATGCAAGGAACAAGCTACTTCTCAGGAGAGACTGTCTAAAAGTGACAAGATTTTGCTGTAGTGTTTCATGAAATATGTCCACCAGATAATTTCTTTTAAATTAAAATATAAATAGAAGAGTGAAAGGCTTCTCGTAGCCTAGGGAAGGCCTTTTTTTAGCATACTTTTGTTCAGATTTGAGCCCAGATGAGTCTGAAGTGTGTGATGGTAGACTCTGGTGGACTGTGATGCTACTGTAGCACGGCACATAGCACAAGGATCCCTAAATTTGCTTGCCTTTCATGCTTCTCTGGTTGCTACTGTGTTAGGGCAAAAGAAGGGGTAGAAACTGTAGAAAAAAAAGTGACTCACTTTGTATGGGCTATGAAATTTAGTGTTTTTCTTGAAGATATAAATAAATGCATCAATATTCCTATTGCAATGTAAAGGAAAATGAGATAATCCATCCTGCTGATTTAATTCCATTCACAGACCACTGATTTCACAATGATGTATGATAGTATCAACCATGATGATTTCATAAACTGTAAAATACCTAAATTATCCTTGCAATATGAGGTTAGTATATGCAACATGACAATATACTACTGTTAAAAAGGGAAAAAAAAAGTATATTTTGTTTGTGATTGCTTAACAACTTGAACAAACACAGCACCCACACATATCTGTATTTCCCCTGAAATCACGGGGACTACATGTCTTCTTACACTTGTGCTTCATTCAGTGGTTGAGGTAGTACATATGACAACACGGAAATGTGTTGACATAGTTTAAAACAGGGTTACTCCTCATTTACTTATTTCCAACCTTTTTTGCCCCTTTCCCCTTTTAATTTTCTTTGACTTAGTTTATTCCTAAATTTTCTCCCTATTATTCCTTTGTTTGATGTCAAATGAAGTAATTTCAGCTGCATCATCCAACCTGACCCAAGAAGCTTTCTGTTCTTCACAGTTGGTCAGTACTTGGATTTGGTTTGTGTTAGCAGGTTATTGTGTGTGTTTGGGGGTGCTCCTTCAAGAGATAAGATAATGAGGATAAGAGGTTTCAGCTTTTGGCACAACTTTGGCTTAAGAGTCTAAATTAAAACACCTGCTGTTTGTGATGCCCATCGCTGTGTTGTGCCGAGTTGATGCAGCCAAAGGCAATTGTCCTTGGGCAAGTGACAGCTCAGTGCAGCTGTACAGATCTTAGCTGAAAGAGCAGCTGCTGAAATAAAAGCTAAGATGGATGACTGGCATGACAGCAGGACTGAGTGAAATTTTGGAATGCTCAAATAAAATATTGATGGGCAAGAATGATACCAGCAACAGCTGTTACCACCAACACTTTCCTCTATGTGTTATGTACATGTTAGTATAGGGAACAGACATATTCATAAGTCATATCAAGTAGCATTTACAGCTTCATTGGACAAGTGAGGAGGAATAAACAGGTGGCAATACGCAGATGTATAAGCAAGGTGATGCAGAGGAATTATACACTAGCTTCCCACTTGTGTGGAGCCTTGTCTGTCTGTCTATCTGTCATCTATCTATCCATATCTAAAAGCTGGTGTTGAAAACAGTGGAATGATCTCATCATTGATACTCCATCAAAAAGTCACCACAAAGTAAGGGATGATGGATGGCCTCTGCCCAAGCCTGTAAATGGAATGGCATGGTTGCAATGTCACGTTTGCGCTTCATTACTGGCACCCTCTTAGAAAATTAGTGCAGAGCCCACCAGTTATCTCCCATGGACTAATGGTGGAGTTTGTAGAATCAGCAGCTCACAGGGGTTGAGAAGCCCTGGATATTCTGTTGGGATGTAAACAAGTGGGGTTTTTTATGCCCATGTCCATGGTTTCATACCAATTGGTCACACGGAATGCCTTAAGACACATTAAACAGATTGGTTGTACTTCTGTCTTTAGAATTCAGGAGCTCTGCAGCTATAAGCATAGCACAAGCAATGAGATAAAAATAGGTGAAAATCATCACGGTGAAAAGAAATTAAATAATTTTTCAATATTTCAAATATTTTATTTTTTATAATTTTTTTTTTTGGTCAGCAAAATAATCCAGAGTAAGTGACAAGAATAAAAATCAAGCCTCTTCCCAGGCGAGTTTAGAGTGTGAGATCTGTGTTAGAATAGCTTTAGTTTTCTTAAGTGTGCATGGGTTTTGCTACAGTCTGAGGACTTTCAGGTATTTGAACAAGGGTGCAACTGTGTGAAATCCTTCATCATTTGTGATTAGACATGGAGTGATGTAGAGCTTGACCCTGTAGAGCCAGCTCATGAGAAACTGAAGCCTCGTCGAAGTCATTCTTTCTCAACAAGTCTGAGTCAAGATAAGAGAGACCTGCTCCCAAAGAGCTGCAGCAGCAATGCAGCACCTGCTGAAAAGGTAAGGAAAAAAGTCTTGGCTGAGGACTCTCCATTTTAGTGCTGCAGTGCATCATCTCTGGAACGATAATTCAGCCTTTATCTGTTTATATATGTATCTGTTTCATCTGTAGGCTTTATTCATACTGACTCCAATGTCCTCTTCATCCTTGCTATTATTACTTTTTTCTTTTCTCTCTTTTTTTTTTTTTTTCCTTTCTCTTTGTATGTGACAAATGAGGATGCCAGTAAAGCCTTACAAACTTTTTTCAATGATATGTTGCCAGCTTTTGGAAAGCCAGCATCAGCTCCTAGCTCTGAAGCTGTGTTAACACATAGTCAATAGCATCAAATGTAAGAAGATGAGTTCTTTACCTCTGCCTGTTTATCTGTCCCTGCTTTGGTTCCTCTCATACTGAACTTTGTGTCCATATTGTGGCAACTTCCTTTCATAATAAAGTCAAGTCTGCAAAACAGAATTTGACATGATAGAAGCCACCCTTTTTCTTCTTTTCAGTGTACATTAAAATGTTTTATTTTTGTTGAGGGGGAAGACAAGAAAGAAACTCCCATTTCTCCCTAAGGGTGGGAGAGTCTGGCAGCTGCCACCCTTCCCTCACTGAAAGAGGAGACGGTGAGTACTCAGAGCATCTTTTGTGGATGCATCACACTCATTGCCCAAACCACTGAGGTTTGGCATCATGCTGTTGAGGAGCACCCCATTACCTGAGGAAGTGGGATGGTAGCAGTAGGTCACCCACAAGTCAGCTTCTCTCAGGCTGTAACATCAGTTTTAAAATGAGTGTTTGTATGGGTGGCACAATGTCAAGCACATATCAGTGCTGCATTTTCAACAGACATGGGCTTACAATCCTCTGCCTGTGGCTGGACTGAGTAGCACGTACTTTTTGATGGAAACACCCTTGCATGGGGTTGCTCTAGTATGTGTAGACAGACAGCCACACCTCAGGTAGCTACAGCATTTGTGTCCTGTGCTCCCTTTCAGCTCTGATGGTAATTGTCTACAGGCAGCACAGTTTAAAGCAGGAGCTGTTTTGGAAATTTCCAGCCATCCAGTTCCTGACCCGGTTCCTGCATGCATCTTCCCTGTCTTCTTTCACATGTCTTAAGATGAAGTCCTGAGAAAATCTGTTCTTTTCCTGTAATTGTTGTGAACAGTATTGATGGAAAAACAGTGGCTTCAAATGTGGTGGCAAGCAACATGGGCTCAAAACTACTACCCAATTCTGCTGCCCTGCATGAGTAGCCAAATGTGTCCAAGGTTGTATGCAAGTGGCAAAGACAAGATATTGCCTTCAGGTTCTGGAGAACCACTGGCTTTCAATCTCACAAGAAAGGAGAAGGGGAGTAAATCTGAGGTGATCTGCATAAAATTGTTCAGTAATTAAATAAATACTTACTGTTCTGGAATTTAGCAATTCTGTAGCCCACAAGAAGGCTCATATGCTATACTTTGCCTTTGAAAGACATCTGTTGAATTGCTTTGATAACCCTTGATCAGAGTAACATCATGCTGAGACTTTCAGTGGCGTTCACTGGGATACAAGGAGTTCATTTACATTGAATGTTCAAGGCCTCGTTGGCTTTTCTTAATATTTTCAGCAGATTTCCTGTGAGGTATGAAGGTCCTTTGTATGCTAGCTAAATGCGATGTATCAGTATTCACACTATCAGAGTAAACATTTATTTGTCAAGCTCAGTTAGAATGTTTCACTGGGAGACCACCCATTTATCTTAAAAAACAAAAACAAAAACAAAACCAAACAAACAAACAAACAAAAAAAAGAAAAAACAAGCAAAAAAACCAACCAACCAACCAAACAAAAGCACCCAACCAGCTTGCAAGAAGTCCCCACTGTATTTTAGATATTTAAGTTTTTAGTAGCATTACTTGATTGTTTATGACTAAATTCCAATTAGAGAACTTCCAAAAATGCTCAGTTGTGGAAATAGAAGTGTGAATTTGGTGAAGGATCACCTTTTGGATTTACCAAAATATTTTATTTTGGGAAAATAATCTTGTAATTTGTTTGCTTTAACAAGACCATCTCAACATCTAAAAAACTTTTGTACCTGTGAATTCTTTTCACTGACTGAGATGAAGGCTCCTTATGGAACACTTGCAAATAGGTCATCAAAAATGTAAAAGCATCCTTCAAGTGAAAGTGAAAAAGCCAGTCAGTGTCCCAGGCTTGGGGCTTTCCAGAGCATAAAAATGCATGGGACTATCTTCTGTGCTGCCACGAAGACATGATCCAGCCCCATGGCTTACTGCAGTTAGTTAGGGTAATAACAGACTCAATGTAGACTGACACCTGAAAACTTGACATGCCAGTGCAGAGGCAGGCCTTTCTGGTAGTAATAAATGCAAGTTTGGATACTTGGTTTCAAAGGAGAGCTGTAAAGTGTCCTCTCTGCATTCAGGCTTTGTGTCAAAGGAATTACCCATCATGAAAACTATTTAAAAAACTTGGAAATGGTTATCTGCCTACTAAGCCACACCCAAAAGAAACCTATCCTTCTGTTGCAATGAAAACAGCAACAGCATTAGAAGCAGGGAGGAGTCATTTTGGGGTTGGGTTTTTTTCATTCTCTTATCCTTGATCTGGGAGAATGGGCTTTTCTTCTCTGTCAGGTTGATTTAAACCACTTTTTTTTTAGCACGCTGTGCCTCCCTCTACTTGGTTGGTCGAGGGTCTGGAGAAAGCTTTATCGAAGGGGATTGGTGAATGATTCCTGTTTATGGAATAGAATTACACAAAACTTAAGTATATACCAGTGTTTAATTTTAAACCCAGAGAGACAGAGGAGGACAGAGAAACTAAACATTCTGATTATTATTTTTAACAACAAAATTTGTGTGAAAAACAGATGTTTGGTTTTCTGTCTAAAAAAAATCAGACTACACTATACTATATAATGACATGTTCTGCCAAACTACCTGCTAAGAACGAAATGATGAGCCCTAAATCCTAAAAAAATAAAAACAAAATAAGCAAAAAAACCCATTCCCTTTTTGCTTTAAAGAGCCATTTGGTTTGTCAGTATAAAAACAGCATCACAGGCCCTGGACAAGGTGGAGCAAAGGGGCCCAAGGTTACAGCCCCCGCTGCACTGTAATCGTGGTAGAAACTGATCTAACACTTTGTAATTCCCATGGACTTATAGGAGTTTGTGTCTGAATGCTTCAAGAACACTGAAGATAATGATGTATGTGACTATAACACCATAACTGCAATAGCGGAAAAATTTTACAAAACTGTTATGGGAAGCTCAAGGTATGGAGAGGCTCAGTATAGCTAATTAATAGGCTCCACAACCATATTAAAATAAATAAATACAACTTTAACTATGAAATAAGAGTTATAGCAATCTGAGGAAAGCTTAGTCGTACTCAGCGTTCTATTAGACTTCATGGGAAGTTCATATTGTACTGAAGTAAAAACTGCATTTTACTTTAAATTTTGTTTTTCCCCAGGAAGGAGGGACTTCCGACTTCTCTCTATAACTGACACAGTCATTTTATAGCCTTAACTGTCACTTTTTAAAGGAAGCTAAAACTGATCACTTATGCCTTCTGTTGCCAGTGTATTTAAATATTAACTAAAACTTTCAAGGCTTCAGTAGTTTACTCTGAATTTGCATACTGTGCAAAAAGAGCTATGGAAAGGACACAGGGGAGTTGCTATCAGGGCCAAGTTAAAAATCAGAATTCTCTCAAAATAGGCAGATAAGAAATTGTTAGCAGATTGTTTATTGCTTCTTTGTTGGAGAAAGTACCGGCCAAGCTGTGAATGCAAAGCCACTGACTTTCAGAGGCAGTACCAGGAGCCTTTTGGGGACACCATGATAGGCATTGTCACAAGGATGATGAAACCTTAGGAAAGTAAAGAATACAGTGTACTTGAGTCTTATCTAAAGTCTCTTCCATGAGAAGAGAGAAAAGTGCAATTATCCAGTACCCTGAGATCTGTTAAAAATGGAGTAATTCCTTTTTTTAATAATAAAATAAGTCAGATATAGGAATGAGTTTTTCTTTTCTCCTATTTTTTTCTGGTTTTTTGGTCTCTGCTGCTATTTGAGCATGTCTTCTTTTGCTTCATTATGTAACATTTTGCTTTTCAAACTGTACATGTTAGCACATCATGATTTTCCCTCTAGTTAATGATTCAAGTGTTTAGAAAATAGGCCTGGTGACTCAAATAGTGACTAGTGGTAATGAATATTTCTAATACTGGTTTCCATAGTCACATGGTATATGACAACACTAAAGCTTATGTCTCTGCTCCAGGTTTTGCTCTCCTCCAGCTGTTTGGAGCAGGTGCTTGGGCAGCCAGTCCTACACAGTTCCCCTGCAACACTTGTGACCAGCTCCCTAAGAGCAGCTTCTCTGCCTGTCGGTTTGAATAGCAGCAGTGTCAGCAGAGGAGATTCAAGTACTTCAGAGATGGCAACTCAAGAAAGTCAAGCTAATGGAATCCTGGACTTTGTCGTTAGCAGTGCAGTCCCTCGCATCATCATCATTCCTACCTCAGAGAGCAATCTATTTCGGGAAGAAGAGGAAGAGACTGAATTATTCCACTTTAATGACAAAAAGGGCAATCTGCTGGACTTGGAAGGGCTTAGCTCATCCATGGAGTTTCTTGAAGCTGTTGAGAAATTTCTATCATAAGTTTGTCAAAAGAAAACTTTCCGGCAATTATTTTCTTGGCATCTTCTCCACTTAATTATACCAAATAACTGAAGCCTTGTAGGTTAGGTCATCGCATTTTTTTGTATGCTTATATGGTAGTCAGTAGGCAGCCTTCAGATTTATCTTTGTCCAAACCAGCTCAGGCATGGAAACAGGCTTTCTTTCAGATTATGCTGCAGGAAATGAGCAGTGGAAGATCTGGCAGCATGATCAAGTGGCATCGGTCAGATAGGCTGCATGCTTCGTGAGGCTCTGATTTGTTGCCACCGACAGAGGTGCCAGCAGAAGGGAAAATGACTGAGAGCAGGGTCGGCTGCTGAATGTTTCTGCTATCTGCACATGAAACAGCATTCCTATTTTGGCAGCTGTCTTCTGAACAGTGATGGGAAGCACCACAAGACCACAACTTCTACCAGGCCAAGCAGTAAGGCAGGTGGCTAGATGACCTGAACTATATTTTGATCAAATAATTGTCAGCATTTTTTTGCTGTGTTTCATTTTTTAAATAGGCAGCTTGCTAAACATAATAAAAGAAACTGACGGTGTAACTGGGACGTGACTGCTTCCCAGCATCTAAACTTTTGAAGTTTAGTGCTAGAAGTCTGGATTTTACCTCAGCGTTAGCATGGTCATCCAAATGTTAGAATGCAAGGTGCTATATGCTAAGACATCCACTACTGTAGAAGCATTTAGAGCACCTTCAGAGCTACAGTCTTAAATAAATAAGTATGGATCCTAATGAGTCTGAGTGAAAGGGTGAATGTTCACAGCTGGCTTGACAAGTCATTGACAATAATAAAGCCTTGGCTTTATATATATCACTTGTCTGTTCAGAGGATATTCTTCTCCATTCCTCTAAAATAACCCAGCAGGTGTCTTCTACTCGTCACTTACCAGAGGCTTTCAGAGTAGGTAAAACATCATCTTGGAGAGAAAACTCCACAGTACTGTGGTGTTTGCTACAGGATCTGCACTTACATCATTATCTGTGGTTACTAATTGTACTTCACATTATGGCTCAGGCTCACAAGACTCTCCTAGCATTTGATTTCTAACTGCATTCTTCTTTTGTTACTCATTTTCCCGTGATCTCCACATCTTCTCTTTCAGTCTCTGATTTTCAAATGTAGACAAGTTGAAATATATTGTTCTCCACATAATATCAGTATATATTAGTAGACAGCAGGTGTTCCTCTGGATATAATAGTGCAAATATTTGGTCCAGTGAGTCTAATAGCATTCAGACATTCAACAAGAGAGTGAGAGTTTATGTTCATAGTCTCAGTCTATTCTCTTGACTGTATCCTAGATTGTGCAGAGATCACTGAGAGCATTTCCAGGTTTTTTGTATGCACTGGCTGGTCTTGACAAGTAATTTCTCTTTGCCTGTTTTCCTAATGCAAGAAACAGATGGAAAGCATAGAAGTTTTTCTTTAATTATTTTTTCATTGCAAAAGAAAATAACACAAATCTTGTTTGCAACTAGCTAGACAGGAACATCACAAAAGAAAAAAATAAAACCCAAAGCAGGATTTTGCTTCCAAACTTTCAGACCCGAGGCTTTGCAGGGTGCCATCACAGCAGACCTTTGAGAGGACTGAGACACGCTGCCTAATGCAATGCTAGCACTCTTAATGCTGCTATTGTTTGAGGCACTCTGCTGTCCAGAGACCCTCATAAGAAATGAGGCCATGGAGAGAAGGGGAGAAAATGGTGGTGGACCCACATGGCGCACGTGTTTGCTGCATGCAGCCCTGGTGCACGGTGCTGGGGGGCCAGGGCTCAGCCAGGGCAGCACCACTGTGGTACCTGCAGCCAGGCTGCCAAAGCCTGTGCCCACTGGGTGCCGAGTTCATGCCAAGGTCGCCTGTGATCAGAGGCAATTCCAAAGGCAATTCCTCCATTTGAGGACTGGCACAGTGAGCAGGCAGTGCAGGACAGATTCCCAGGACTGGTACAGGGACGTGCTTTAGTCACAGCTCCTCAGTGCCAGGCTTTCATCCTCTGCATAGTTTTGGCCACAATGAGTAATCAAATGTTAATTAAAGATGATTTTCATGGAAAAATGGGACAGGCTCATTCCTAGGCGAAACATACTGTCCTGCTGTCTTGGATTTTTTTCTTTTTTTTTTTTTTTTTTTTCTGAACCTGCCCTCTCTGATTTGAGTTTTTTTTCCCCTATGTCAACTGTGCAGTCAGTGACCTTACTACTTCTTGCATTTAATATCTTCAGCTGCTGCCTCTCCTTTCTTCTGGAGTCAGATATTAGGAAGCAAATGTTTTTATAAGGCTTCCAAGTCTTAGACCTGACTTTTATGTTGTCATCACTCTAAATAATAATATAAAATGCATCTGGTGTTCCATGATATAAAAACATGCCCTGGAGTAGTTTGCACTCTGATTACAACAGATTTGTACTGGTAAGACTGTAGGCATGGTATTGCCATAATTTTTGACAGGATGAAGAGAGAAAGACCTAAATAATCAACAGACTCCTTAGTATCCAAAGTTTTGCATTCTAGTTGTTAGCCTACAAGCCAACTTTCCTGTGATCTGTTGCATGTGTGTTGGTACTATTAGTGTGTCTCAGAAAATTAGCAGGCTTGGGATATGTGCAAAGAAGTGTTTCACTTTTATACTGTTAATGTCATACACTTTTACAGTACCATTGCTTGTGAAGCTAATGTCAAGATTACTGCTTATTTAAATTGATGTAGGCTAAAGTACCAAATGAGATAGCACATAAAGATAAAACATAAACTTGTATGAAATATCAGATAGACTTACTATGGTCACTGTGAGACTTTTGCAGAAACATCAGTCACAGAGTTAATGAGTCTTAAATTGAGTACCACAATGCAGAAAAGTTTTGCAAACTTCTCTGTTGCCGCATTAGAATAGATGGCACACAAAAATGTACAGTAATAACTGTTGCTTCCCAAAGGAATGTATTGGTTCACTCAAATGGAATAAAAAATTCTTGGGAGTTAAACCAAACTATCTAGTGTTTGTTTTTCTTACTTAATCATTATTTTTGGAGCCAGAATGAGGAATTAAAAAGTTCAGTCAAAGGTTTTGAAACATGTTCTCTGATCCAGTTAACAATAAGGTACATATATAACTTCATTTTCAAGTAATTTAGATGGCTCACATACAAGCAAGGACTCACCTACCAGAGTGCAAAACATACAAAAAAATGAGAGTTAACTGACTTGGTAAAATCTGAAGTTGTTCAGAAACTTTTGAAATACCATGACTTCCACTGGGATGTCAGGAATCAGATGAACAAAACTGAAAAAGATTAACCAAACTCAATACCTTAGAACTGTGACAGCAGACTTTGATCTTTGTTCTAAAGCTGAATAAAAGTTAATGAGCCATTGCTTGTTTCTGCTAAATCTTTGTATAGCACAGTTACAGGGTATGTTCCAGTTTTCATAAATAATAGAAAATCCAGACCACAAGTGTAAACATTTTCTTTTACAATGGACAATGATGGGGTTTTTTATAGTTAAATCAATGGCTAGATAAAATTTCCAAATAAGAAAATTTAGTTACTTGAATCTTAATGAATCCTGCTGCCTTGGGTTGCTATGAAACAGGGCATAATCCCATGTTCTCCCAGAAAGTTCATTCATTGTCCATTCATTTTCCTCCTTTCAGGAGACACACCTGAACCAGAAAACTTTTCCAACTTGCTGTCTGAGGAAAGCTTATGTTGTGATGTGCAAAACTGGAAAACACAGGGAGGCAAATACCGTGGGTTTTTTTGTTTGGTTTGGGGTGGTGGGTTTTTTTGTTTTGGGTTGGGTTTTTTTTGTTTTTGTTTTTGTTTGTTTGTTTGTTTGTTTTGGGGTGGGGTGTTTGGTTTTTTGTTTGTTTTGTTTTTGTTGTTTTGTTTGGTTGGGTTTTTGTTTTGTTTGGTTTGTTTGTTTGTTTGGGGGGGTTTGTTTTTCTCCCACAGCTGCTCTTTACTCCTTCTTTGTGCAGGTTATCCTCGATATTTTTTGTCTGGTTCTTTCACAAATACATGGAAGCATTTCCAGTCAGTGATGAGATGGAAACTTAGGTGTGTACTATGCAGTAAACTCCTTTCTCACTTAAGAGTAATCAAAACTACCCATAGTGCTTCAGTTCAGCAAGTGCATGGACCAGGTAACTGCAGGATGAAGTCAGAAAAGGTGGAGGCAGCAGAGATGCAGCTGTCTCTCCCAGGTCATCTCAAGACAAGCTGATGATTATTTCTTGCTATGCATCTCATCAATAGCCTCAGTCAGTGTTCTGTGTGCACCTTGAATGGACACGTATTTAAGTGAAGTTTGTTGCTGGGATGCCTTTATTGTATCTTTTCCATTTATCCTTGTATTAACATACACTATGGCTTACTAAGAAGTCCACGTATTTCACTTGTTTTACGATGTGTTTGGGTTGCACTTGGGTTGTACTTGTTAGTGCTACAGACTGTAGCAGGACATGAAAAACTAATGGTTACTAATTCTGCCATCTTCAGCCTGAGGATATATATCCCTGCATGCCAGCAATCCTGGTGCCAATATTTCATGGTAAAGTCTCCTGAAAGGAAATTTCTATAGGGGATAGTGTGTTATACAATATATAAATAACTTTTATATTCTGAAATGATTTTCCTCTTTATTCATAATATCATGTAGGTATTTTTATTTAAAAGGTCAGATGCATTCTTCACCCTAAAGCAAAGCTTCAGAAGACCCTTGTCATCTTCAGGACTTCGTGCTGGACTGAATGAGCCAAAGACATAGGCAATAACAGGTGAGATGGGCTCCTGCTGTCACCAGTGGTGCATGGTCCTCAAGGTGATGCACCCCAGCACTTTTCCTCTGTGTCAAGGAGCAGGTCTGCTCCCTGTGGAACAGTCAGACTAGTCAGTGCTAGTGTGTGCCTATGAAAATGGCATTTTCCAGGCATTTATAGTGAACTAAGTGTGGGTAGCTCTTCATGGGCACAGCAGATGTCTCCCTGGAGTTTCTTCTTGCTAAATTTCAGGTTCCTTTCCACTGTAAACAGGTGGCAAATCTCTTCAAAGGAACAGATGGACATATTTAACGTTAACAACTAATTTTCCACAGGCGTGTTCTTGGAAACAAATTATCCCTATTTCCTGAGATGGAGAAAAAAAATCCAGCCCAGAGCAGACTACAAGTGTGGAAAATGTGAAACTGAACACATTTGAGTTCAGTAAATGTAAAACAAATGAAAACAGCAGCTTAGAGTGGAAATTGTTAAGCCACCAGGAGTGCAGTAAAGTGGCCAACTCCATCATCATAAAAGATATAAAAAGCTATATCCAACCAATTAATACACCCAGGTCTTTTTGTCTAGCCCCATCTATCGACAATCCAAAAGAAACAAGCTCAGAGCCATTGGCAGCTTTTTCGTGCTTGGGTCACTGTGACCAGACTCACTGTCTGGGCACCAGAAAACAGGGATGAAAAGTTTCTCTTACAACAGTAAATTTTATTCACCTTCCTAAATNGAGGGGGATATGATTGCCATCTTTACTTGTCTCTGGGGAGAAAAATAGGATGTTAAGGTGAAGTGTTGGCGACAGCCATCAGTAGCTACTCTCAGCCACTCTTTGCTCCAATAGAATAATAATAAATCTCTTAAAAATGCAAATACTCACAGAAACAAATCTTGCTGTTAAAAACTGTCTTGAGATGACTTATTTGCAGGCAGTTTTAAATAGGCTGAGTTTGTTTTGAGTCTCAGTGCACGTGTGACTGTCAGGAGAGTGCACAAAGCAGGAGCCCCGCTGGAGAAATGCAGGAAATTTCCTGATGAGGTACAGCCACTGAGCAAAGAACTGCTTCTGATTTGCTGAGGAGAAAAATTGCCAAGAGACCAGTAGGATCTCTGCTATCCTTTTTTTAAACTTCAGTGGAAAAATTGCCTGTCCCCTAAGGTATTTTGTAATGTGGAAATAACTTGAGCTTCACATGCCTGGCAGGGCTGAGCCTGTATTACACTGTATTTCCCTCCTCGTTGTCATGCTACCTAAAAGCCACATGCTTTTCTGAGACTGGGCTTTGAGCTGGTATGGCCTCTTCCTCCTGGCACCGAATTGTCTTTACAATCACAGTGAAGATTAAGACCTTACTTTGCTGCATCAGAGACCAGCAGCAAGTGTTGAATCCCCTGACAGGCCTCTGGGGCTTTCTCCTACATGCCTTGTCCTCCCAGACTTTAGTCTGCCAGATGTGCCGGTCTGCAAGGCCAAGAGAAATGGACTTGAAAAAAAGTCTTCTATGGTTTTCCATCTTCTGTGGTTTTCCAAGGATTTACTATCTTGCCTACTTTGTGAGTGACTGGGTTTTTTCCTTTCTTTCTTCTTTTCTCTCTTCTCCCTTTCTTTTTTTTTTCTCTTTTTTTCCCTTTTTTTCCATGGATGCCTTGACATGGGATGCTTCCTCAGAAAGCCTTTGGATTTTTTTTTGTCCTGGGGCAGCTTCTGAGTGGTGCTGAAGATGCCTGGCAGATGGTCCTTTGTGGTTGGGTTGTCCTGCCATATTTGGGTGCTGCCAATGCACTAAGATATTTGCTTTTAGGTGAGCTCTTCCTGTCCAGCAAGAATTAACAACAAAAATTTCCAGGGAGAAACTCCCATGGCGTGTTTCCATTTTGACTGAGATATTGTTTCCAAACTTTTGTAAGAGTAGGTTTTAACCAAGCTACAAAGTCTACAAAGTATAGTTTGAATCTCTTCTTCACATGCACTTCTGGAACATCACTGGTGCTAAAATACTGAAAACGCTGATACCACAGGCTATAGAAAAATCAGCAGGCTTGGTAACCCAAGGGAAAAAAGGAGAAAATCAATCTATGGGTTGGAATCAATGGACATCTTCAGGTAAAAGGTAGTAAAGAAGTTCCCTCCATTGTGATCCTCAAAGCTGGGCCTGGACTCTGGCAGACAAAGTGAAGCTCAGGATGAGTGAGACAGACTAAAATTATCATGAAACTGGATAGAAAGCAGAGAACTACCACAGTGAATTTTCATGAGTCTTGACCTTCCTTTCAAGTTTGTCTCTCCAGCCTGAATAGACAGAAACAATTTTTTTTTTTTAATAGAAAAAAACCCCCCAAAACAAAAACACACACACACAAAAATAATCATACAGACTCAGATCAAGGGTCCAGTTGAGTCAGTATCTTGTCTCCAGCAGTGATCAGCAACAAGTAAATACAAGGAGAAGCAAAACAGGTACCAATCCTTTCCTACTCTGCTCTCCCAGAATTGTTGGCAATTCTATGCCAGGAAGTGTAATTTCACAGACCTCTTTTCTTCCATGGATTTATGGAATCACTCTTGAGATTCATGGAAAGCCAAACTATCAAAACATCCTGCGGGCTCTGTGGCTTAATTGTGATTTACACAAAACAGAGCCTCACTTTGCTTGTAATTGCACTCAGTGCACTTGAGCTCCTGCAAGGTGCAAGAGAGTGCATTATCACTGCCTGGTGGACATCTTCACTGGAGTCCCACCAAGGCTGTATCACCTCCACTGATTGTCTCCTTTCACAGTTGAGGGGCCCTACTCCTTCCAGCTGAATCCAGGAGCCCCATCCCATCCACAGAGAGCCACAGTGAAACTACTGAATACCACAGGTGAACTGCAAAGCTGTTCTGGTTCCTCATCCCAGGAGGAAGTCCTGGGTCATTTGTCCTTGCCCCAGACACGCTGGTCTGGACCCTTGCCTCCTCCTGTCCCACTCCTGGTGTGTCCCTGCCCTGTATCTGCTCTTCTGACAGCATTGCTGGGAAGTTGTACAAAAGTCTGAAAGACTTGGAGCAGAAATGTGATGTACTTGCAGTTACAGAGTATCCACAAAATATTTACAGACTATTTAAGCAGTTGGCAAGTTCTGTGAGGAGTAACTTATAAACAGGCTGTCCCAGCTCTTCTGAGAGGAAAGAAAAAGTAATTATCCCCATTTAACATAGGCAGAGGTTGGGATGAAGAGTGATCATGTGCTCAGACAAGTAGCAGTGTTGTGACAGCCTCCTCTCTCCAACCCAAGCCCAAACACCAGACAGTTCACCCTCCCTGACTGCAGTATGTGGTCAAAATCACTGAACGATTTGTGTTTCAGCTGCACATATTTCATCAAAAATACAAAACAATCCTCTAGATCCAAACAACGCAACAACTGAGATATTGGATCTTAACTGGGATCCAATTTTTCCCACTGAATGTTTCTACCTGTGAAATTCTGTGGTGAATTTCAATGACAGATTCAAATGCACAACTGGAATTATCACAAAAACATATGTCTGGGAACCACTCCAGAAATCATGAATAAATAGCAAGCACTGAATTAATATTAGTCTCACACCTTAATCTGGCATGCCTTATGGCAGTAACCAGAAATTAATATAAAGATTGTATTTCTAAGGCCAGGGTTTCTAAGTCTTCTTTCTCGAAGAATATAACCTTCTTAATAAGCAATTTGGAAAAAATGTAGCCCACATTTCTATTCCAGTCTATAGGATGTTTTCTTTTATGCTTAGTAACTGAAATGTCTAGTCTCAATGATATAAAACATTGGCAATGACAGTGAAAATCCCAGCATCTTGTGAGTGGGCTGCATTGGAAGAAAATCCTGTTAGAAAATCAATATTATGCTTATATTGTCTTTGAAAGGAACCATTCAATGGTGGCATAAGGATAAGGACACACAGCATTCTGCCTAAATGTCCTTTTACTGCCCTGGCAAAGCATGAGGGACAATATTATCCCCAAGGCCTGTCCTGCCTCTGTCAGCACAACATGCCCTGCCAAGGTCACTGCCGCAGGCAGGTGTCACCTTCCTTGGGCTCAGGGTGCATGAGGAAAAGCTTTGGTCTATTTTTGGTGTGACAAACCCCTAAAAGTAAGCACAGTAAGCATGGGGTATATCGGCAGGAGGTATTCGTCTCCCCAGCACAGAGAAACGTCACTTTCCAGGGCCAGGCTCCGGTCCATTCAGGTCAACTACAGCCTTGGGTGAATACATTTTCTGTGTCTGTCTGCTGCAGCTTAGGGAGAGACTGATATTGCTTCAGCATGTGTGACCCTGGTTTCCTTTTGCTGATGGGGGATCAGAGGGCTCACCCAAACACAAGTGATTGAGTCAGGTCTTTCCTCCCACAGGCTAGAAGAAGAGAAAGGCGGGGGAGGCTGCTCTATTTTTAGCTGCCTAAGACAAGCAGACCTCATGGAGATGAGGGGGTGATAATTACATAAGAAGCCCTACTAAGATTAGCTATTTAAGTCTATCTGGCCTCTTCCTTATCTCGAGTGCAGTACTAGCAGTTCCCACTCTGAATGTCCGTAATCAAAATATAACGTGTTTTCCTGGAATCCATTACATGAAGTAATAGGCTATTTTACAGCGTCTCTTTTCCATAGGCTGTTCTTTCTGGCTAATGCTTGCAGCTGGGTGCTGCTAGGGTGGCTATATTGGTATCACAGAAGCTGGTGTTAGCTCCCCAAGCAAAACTGTAGGGTCATTTACCACTGGGGAAGAGAACTTGTGTTTGAGCAGGCTGTCAGACATTGTGATCATTGCCTCCACCCTGCTGCTGCCACCCCTATTGAGTAGAAGTGTTTTATGCAGAAAATGCACCTAAAAAACCCTTTCTGTCAAGAACTTCAGCCCCTGTAGGTGATGCATCTTGGGTGCTTTCATGCTGCTATAACCTCAAGTGCACACACCTAGGTATCAGGTGGCTGGCTGTAAAGATAGTCTGGGGCAGGCCGGCAGGACCTTGAGTTTAGTTGCTTCCCTTCAACAGCAAGGGTATTTCAGGTATTTTTTCAATTTTTTGTGATTAATTTAGTGATTTTGTATCGTGCCTGACCCCCTGGCTATGTCCCACTGAGTCTCTCTCTATACAAAGTTCTTCAGGGCTCTCTCCACACCAACTTCAGGGGTGTTTTTTGCCAGTAAAAACACTTTTCCCCAGTTCCACTAGCAGCAAAAGAGGGAGGCAGTGAAAGCAAGGAGGCTGGTTTATAGATAACAGACAAGGGAAGCTGTAAGGCCCTTCAGTGGTATTATCCTGGGAAAAGCCACATATGTTACTGCAATTTGAAGCCGTGATATCTTTTAAAAATATAACCTTTTATTCTCATGCTGCCCTAAAGCACTCAGAGGAAATAAGCCCATTAAAAACGAGGCAGTGGCCTGCAGCTCCCGGAATGTCCTGTGCCACATGCCACAGGGGTGCTCTTGGATTTCAGGTGTGCAGAGGTTATTTCCAACCCCCCATTCACTGGGGTGAATGGAAACACTTCTCATTGCATTAATAATATGGGGCTAGACTCCAGCTGTCTAAATGCAAGCAATTGGTTGAGAGTTTGGGGAGAAACCAGAACTGCTGCCTGTTGTATTACACATGAACAGTGTTAGAATTNAAAAAGTGTTAAAAATAAAAAAAAAAAAAAAAAAAAAAAGTAAACGAAAGGTCTCTCTATTTTTATATAGCAGAGTGAAAGTATTAAATATCTGTGGCAATATTTAGTCCGAAGGAAAATGAAATTGAATCCAAGTGACATAATGAGAAAGTGTCTGGCAAAGCCTGGTCCAGGGGAAAAGTAGCAGGGATCATTGCCTTCTAAAATTTAATTTTTAAGATGAATATGCAATGAAACTCAAAGATATGGTATAGCTAAAAGCTATTGTATAGTAGAAGCACACTATTTTGGGGGGAGGGACAGAGGTGTTGGCATTTTAAAGCAGGAAACTTGTGGACCAAGAAGTGAGAGAGAAAATTTTAGTGCAGTTGGCTGAAACTTGGAAGACACACAGAAGAGAGCTGCAAGCTGGAACACAGTAGGGAAGAAGTGCAGAATAAAGGAAGGCAGGATGAAAACTGCCTAAAACTGGCACATCAACTTGGAAAATAATTCACAGTCAGTTTCAGCTCTTAAGCCTTTCTTTCAGACACTCTTCTGCTCGGCTTTACTACCGAGGCAGGTGTCTCAAGTTAACATCACGTAACACCGAGTGATTTTGCTTCCCCTTACAAACTGGGGCTGTGGGGGGACTGCTGCTAAGAGTTCTGAGACAGATAATGTTGGTTTTTTTCTCTGAGATCCTACGAGAAAAAAAACAATGAAATATTTCAGTGTGAACAAAATAAGATGTGTCAAGTAAGAAATCCTTCAAATACATTGCAAAGAAGGATTCAAAAGAACAGGTAAATTTGAGGGGGCAGATAATGTGATTGTAGACATTATCTCTGCAGCAGGCAGCAGTCTAAGGATATCTCTGCCAGTGTGGCCTTCAATGTCTCATCTCTCATCTCATCTCAAGGTTAGGCTTCACGAACAAAGATTTG
>VXBX01008041.1:1754-18050 GCA_013400415.1 Scytalopus superciliaris
GGCCGCTCGGGGCTCCAGCGCTGCCCGGGCAGGAGCCCCGGCGCTCCCCGGGCCGCAGCTGCCTCTCCCCTCGGTGGGGCGGCGCTGCCCCGCTCCGGCTCCGGCCCGGGGGCCGAGGCGCCTCTCCCGGGCCCGGGTTCCAGGCCTTGCCGCTGCAGGACAGCTCCCCGCCCCGGCCCGGCCGCGCCAGCAGCTCCACCAGCACCGCCCCCTTCTGTTCCTCTGGGCTGAGCCAGAGTCGTGTGCTGGAGGGCTGCGGTTCATCCGTAGGGAGCTTTGCGGAGACATCGCAGAAATGCTCCTGTTTTTCCCGGTCATGTGCTAAGCACTCCCCTCCAGGACATCCCTGATGGTGAAGGCGGACCCAGCCTCAGGCATTTAGCCTCTCCTAGAGTCCATGTGGTCTTTTGGTCTTCAGTGAGACAGGAGCCCTTTGGCTGAGAGAAGTGATGTGTCCCCACTGTGCTACATTTGTGAGGCAATCTTCTCCACTTCTGGGACTTACTGGTCCTAGAGGTGATCATGAACTGGGAAGTTGCAAAATCCCCGTCAGTAAAAGGCACCATCAGAACCTGGACTGTTGTAGTAATTCAGAAGTTCATGAACTTGTCCAAGGAGGTGGTTTTAAAATGAGCTTGTCATAGATCTTTTACTGACTACAACACTTCTAGGGACAGTTATGCTGCAATGTGTGAAGTATACCCAGATAAGTGTTCTGTCACATCATTTATGTTCACTTAAACCAATCAGGAAACACGGAGTCATAGAATCATTAAGTTTGTAAAAGGCCTCTAAGATCACTAAGTCCAGCCATGTGCCTAGCATAACCACCTTGTCTATCTCAAAACCACATCCTCTAGTGCAATAACTAGACATTTTTTGAATGCTTCCATGGACAGTGACTCCACCACTTCCCTGAACAGCCCGCTTCCAAGGCTTCACAACCCTCATTGTGGAGAAATTTTTTTAATAATCAATCTAGAATTCATCTTGTGCAAGAAGTTGTTTTCCCTCATCTGTCACCTGTTACTTGGGAGAAGAGGCCAACTCCCATCTCACTACAACCTCCTTTCAGGTAGTTGTAGAGACCAATAATGTCTGCCTTCAGCTTACTTTCCTCCAGATTAAACAACCCCAGCTCCCTCATCTGCTTCTAATCAAACTTGTGCTGCAGACCCATCACCAACTCCACTGCCCTTCTCTGGACATGCTCCACGTCACAGTCTGTTTTGTAGTGAGAGGCCCAAAACTGAACACAGGGTTCAAGAGTTGTGTGCTTTTCACTGTGGTCCCACCACTGAAGATGCAGTAT
Source organism: Scytalopus superciliaris (assembly GCA_013400415.1). NCBI lineage: Eukaryota > Metazoa > Chordata > Aves > Passeriformes > Rhinocryptidae > Scytalopus > Scytalopus superciliaris. The sequence continues at coordinate 3,067 of VXBX01008041.1, forward strand.
GAGAATCATTCCGGTGACACAGTGATGTTTTGGTTGTTGGTCCGTAGTGTGGTCACTGTAAGTCAAGGACTTTTCAGCCTTCCATGCGCTGCCATCAAGCAGGTGCACAAGAGGCTGGAAAGGGAGTACAGCCAGGAGGCTGACCTGAACTGGCTACAGGGATATTCCATACCATAGATGAACATGCCCAGTATATGAACTAGGGTAATTACCTGAAAGGAAGCTGATTAGGGTTCAGGAACAGGGTTTAGCATTGGTCAGTGGATGATGAGCAATTGTACTGTGCATCACTTGTTTCTCTTGGATTCTGTTACTCCCTCCTCTCTATAATTATTAATACTGCCATACTTAATATTATTCAGTTTGGTTGGTTTTTTTCCGAATATTAAGATGTTCTAATCTCAGTCCACAAGGTTTATTTTTTATTTTGTGTTCTCCTCCCTGAGCAGGTTTGCAGGGGGAAAGAGTAAGTGATCTGCTCTGTGGCCCTTAGTTGCCAGCTAGGGTTAAACCACAACACTTCTTTTTGGCATCCAGTGTAGAGCACAAAAGGTCAAAATAATGGCAGATCTGAGCTTATCCTACGTTAAGGCAAATTTGTTATAAGTATTTATTTTATTAATTTAATAGTTACTTGTTATCATGCAGTAACATTTACTCTCAGAGTTCCCGTGAGTATGCTTGGATGTGCTTTATGAAATATAGTTCTTGCAGTGTGTGTTCCTGTGGTGATGTTCATCCTTCAGGGAGTCTGGGCCAACATTATTATTGTGTTGTTCTTTCCAATATTGTCTGATGATATGATAAATTGCTGGTCATGATCCTACTCTGGTATGTGTACTCTGCCTTGCCATCTCCTCTGTACTTCAGGCGCAATCTAGTGGGAATTATCAGTAACAACACCTTACCGTTTTTCCGTGGGGAGTTCCAGCACTCAGAGAGCGTGTGTCCTACTCTTCACCTGTACCATCCTTCACTTCGGCAACTGACAGCAGACATCCTTTTGATCAAGAGAGAGGATATAGAAGCCAGCTTACAGGGTTGTACCTGGAGGACCATGGTAAGGATATGAGGAAGTGAGATGGTAAACTTACCTCAATCCCAAATGCACAGATGCGAGAATTGCAATGGAAAACAGTCACAAATAGAGCTTCTTCCAGGAAAGTTGTTGCTCTTCCAGTGTCCAGTGGGTACTTTTCCATGCAGAATGGAAGGACTGATTTTACTCCTAATCTTATGCAAAGTTCTAATCCATTTAATAATTTTTACGAGAAAACAAGAAACCTGTGGTCAGAATTAGAAGAACCCTATCTCTAAAGATGGACTTATATTGGACTGTGTCGTTCTGACGGCCTGGCATGTCAGACCTGAGGGAGTATAAAGCTCTAGTAGACACTGGTGCACAATGTGCTTTAATGCCATCAAGTTATACAGGAGCAGAAACACTCTGGATTTCTGGAGTGACAGGGGCTTCCCAACAGCTGACTGTATTGCAGAATGAAATCAGCCTGATGAGGAATGGCTGGCAGAAGCACGCCATTGTGACTGGCCCAGAGACTCTGTGCCTCTTTGGCACAGACTGTCTCAGGAGAGGGTATTTCAAGGATCCAAAGGTGTTGGTGGGCTTTTTGTAGGGCTGACTTGGAGGTGGGGGAAATTAAACAGCTGTCCCTTGCCTGGTCTCTCAGAGGACCCTTCTGTTTTGGGCTTGCTGAAAGTTGAGGAGCAGCCTGTGCCAGTGGTGTGCCAGCTGCAGTATTATAGCAGAAATACTGCTATTATGATCAAGCTGCTTTGGTAACTGCAGGGCCAAGGAGTGATTGTCAGGACCTGCTCACCCTTTAATAGCTCCACATGGCCAGTATGAAAGTCTAATGGAGAACAGCAGCAATGTACCCACCATCACGCTGAGTGGCTCATGGTGTCTTGCCCCTCTGGACCTGGACATCTGAACCTGACTCCCCTTCAATGACCAAATCAATGAAGAATTATGAAACCAAATGAGCTCAGAGATGATGAGAACAGAATTGGCTTCAACATGCAGTAATCCAGATTCATACACCATTTTGGCCTGCCTGATAGCCTGTTATGACAGATGGAGCCCAAGGTGATGGACATTAACTCAACTGGCTTTTATAGGGATTGCCCATGGACTGGGCTTGAGTGTCAGGGCCTGCAGTGGTGAGTAGAGTCATGGGCTGCCCAGTGCCAGACACAGACAGCTTAGTGGGCCCACCTCAGGGCACAGCTGAGCCCCTCAGCAGATGTATCTATATCTAGCAGAACAGGAATGGTGATGGGATGTTTGGCAGTATGGGTTCTGTCATGATGTAAACGACATGGAATAAGGGTGGAATAGTGCTGTGGTTTTGGCTGGGGCAGAGTTCATTTTCTATTTAGCAGCTGGCACAGCACTGTGTTTTGGATGCAGTATGGGATTCACATTGGTGACAGAGTGATGTTTTGGTTGTTGCTCTGCCACACTCACCTGAAGTCAAGGACTTTTCAGTTTCCCATGTCCTGCGAGTGAGCAGGTGCACAAAAGGTGGGGGGGGAACTTGGCCAGAAGGGCTGACCTCAACTGGCCAAAAGAATATTCCATACTGTAGTTCAACATACCCAGTATACAAAACAGGGGAGTTACTTGGAAGAGGGACAATTACTGTTTGGAGATGGGCTTGTCATCAAGTGGTGAGCAATTGTATTGTGCATCACTTATTTCTATTGGATTCGGCTGCTCTCTCTCCCCCTCTCCTTATCATTATAGTTGTTATTATTGTTACCACTATCGTTATCATATTTAGTGTGTTAGTACTATTAGTTGTTTAGAATAGTAATTATTAGTATTATATAAATGTTTGGTTTTGATTATTAAATTGTTGTTATCTCGACCCATGAAGTTTATCTTTTCTTTCTCATTCCCTTCCCCAGTGGAGGTAGATTGTGAGTGAGCAATCTGTTGTGTGGTATTTAGTTGCCATCTGGGGTTAAACCATGGAATGCATACATTAAGATACTCTCTAAGGCACTTGCTGTTTGTGCTTTTCTCTTTGGACAGATATGTACATCTGTTAGTATGACTACTTTATACTGTAGGTACTTTAATAATTTTCAAGGACTTTTTTTTATTCAGTTATCTAGTATTTTTTCCAAGGAAAACACTGAAATATCTGCGGTTACTGATAATGTAACAGGATGCTGAAGACACAATAGGTGGATTGCCTCAGAAACCTACATCTAATTAACAAACTAGGAAACTTTGACTTTTAAAATTGATTATTATCTTGTAAGCAAAAAAACCTACAAACCAACAAAAAAAAAACAAAACACAAAACCAACCCCTCCCCTCAAAAAACCCCCCACCAAAACCTAAGCTTTAACATCTTCATGGATAGTCTTTTAATCAGCACTCTTGGATCTCAGAGTCTAATTATTTCAGAACCTCAGCAGCAGCAACATGAACTGGATGTGGGGGTTGAATGCACTCACACTAAATTTGTAGACAACCACTGGTTGTGGGTGTTGTTCTGCTGGAGGGTAGGAAGGGTTTGCAGAGAGACCTGGACAGACTCCATCAATGGGCTAAGGAGAACTGCATGAGGTTCAATCAGTCCCAGTGTGAGGTGCTGCACTCAGGTCACAACAACCCCCTGCAGCACTACAGGCTGGGGTAAAGTGGCTTGAGAGCTGTAAGCAGAAAGGGACTTGGGGGTGCAGGTTGACAGCAGCTGAACGTGACTGTGGTGGATTGACCTTGGCTGAGCACCAGGTATCTAGCCAGGTGCTCCAGCCTCCCTCCTTTTTCCAGCAGGAGGGGAGGAAAAAAACCCCAAAAAACTGTGGGTTGCTGTAAAATAGTTTTTATTTATGCAGAAAAGGGAAAAAAACCCCAAAAGAAGTACATACACACAAAAAACCCCAAAAGCTAACAATAAATCTCTGCTTCTCTTTACAAGCGATGGATGATCCAGCAATATGCTGAGCCATTGACCAAGGCCCCTAGTGACCACAACACAAGTCCTGTGGGCTCAAAAGAGGCACATTTTATTGCAGGGAGGAGTTTATATAGGGCCCAGGGGAAGGTTCTAGAAAGTGGGGTGGTAACTGGAAAGGGATTGGACAAAACCGGGGGCGGAGCTACTGATCACATTCAAGCCAGTAAGTTTATTGTTACTTTCAAAGTCTAGCTCACAATATTCAGCAACTTCTGTGTGGATATATAATACTTTACATAATGCAACACCTAATGGAAACAAGATTTTGTGTATTCTATGTAATTTTACCTAAACAGGTAAATATTTTGAACTTTGGCTGAACTTTCAGGAGGCCCTGGTGGGGCATTATCTCCTCTCTCTATGATGAATTTGCTATGTTAATTCTCTTTTTTTTACACTTTGTAATATTAATGTCTATATGAACAGTGAAGCTCTCTGTCACAAGAAATTCACATAATGGTTTCTGTCATGCTGACACAAGAAATTGATACCCATGTATGGCTGTATTGACCAGTGCATTCTTGTTTCAAAGCACTGAGTAGATAGAGGAGGAATAATTTGCCTGGAGTCATCATAACTGGAGATAACCTCAGATAAATGAATCTCCAAATGGATGAGTTTAAACCAGTGTGAGAGATTAGAATGAGATTCTTGCAGGTTTTATTGCTTTCTTAGTTTGAGATTCTTGCAGTCTTTTGGCACGTTAGATGTTTTCTGCTGTTACGGGCACAAAAACAAACTAGGTGTTTTGATCAGTTCCTAAATGCCAAGTTCAAACTGAAAATAATCTTTCTTCCTTCAAGATAATAGGAAATTATCTAAAAGTTTAGTGTCGACTGATCTGAGACAGACAGTTTTGTCTGAATCGGTCTTCTAAGTTCTGTGTATTTAAGGTAAGACTATTATTAAAAACTAGCTAATCCAGAGTTAGATCAGGAATTTCTACGGTGTTCCATGGGCACTGCTTTAATTTCGGTATAGACATACTCAGGTACCTGGAACCAGATTAATAACAAGGTTCATAAAGTGTGAGTAGACAGTTTCAAGGGCAGTTTCCCTCAAACCCTTTCTAATAAAATAGTTGAAACAGCAAATCCTCCAATAAAGGAGATGAGAACAAACTTGGATCTTTTATACTTTGAGTTAAAGGACAGGTTAATACTGTGATTATTGCTGTTAACTTTTTCTTACCCTTTCTTTTTTATTAGTTTCATTTGTCTCTTTCAGGTTGGAATCTGGAATTGCCCCATCTTTCCATTCCTGTCCAAGAGGGAAGAATCTTTCTTTTTAATGAAATATGTCCAAACAGATAACAAATAATTTAAATGGTTAATTTTCTTAGTTTCACCTTACAGAAATCCCTTATTTTTATTGGTGTTGTTCTGAGTCAGATCAGGTAATTCTCTAGAAAAAGAAACAAAGAGGGAAGCATTTATTATGCAGTGCCTGCCTTCAAACTCCCTCTTCTCAGTGAACATTAAAGTACTAATTCAAGGATCAATCAGCATGTCTCTTGCTGTTCTCTGACTCATTCTCTTTCTCTTCAGAATGCTTTGAAAAACAAATTATAAATTGATGAAGAAGCTTGTGCAGCCTTGGACTGTGATTAGATGCACTTAATGGAACAGAAGGAGTATCCCGCTGTCATGTTAAAAGGCTAGATACTTAGTTTTTGTTTTAATTCTGTTTGATTCAAAAGATTTCAGTTGCAGATCAGATGCTGTAATTCAGATGAGATGACACGTTATCTGTTTTTTCATTTCAAAGGCATTGCAGGTTGCTCTTTCCATATTATGAATATAGGAGGTTTTGGATTGTTTTCCAGTGACTGGTGTGGCTTTGCTCCCTCACAGTCCTATTGAAACAGTCTAGGTTGACTAATGCATTTGCAGTAGTAGTAGGCATCCTGATCTTGCACCAAAGTACATTACAGTGTTCCACACAGGCAACAAAAATGGCAGTCAGTACTGGACACAAGCAACAACCTGTTCACCCAGCCTGAACATCCAGTCTGACTTCACGCTTAAATTTGTGGGTGAGCTACTTTGGAAAATTAAATTAAATGCTCACTTTCTCCCTATCTTCTCCTGGTCTCTCGGTTACTGTGACTTCAGGGTTTCACCTCTTCAAAAGACCTCCATTCTGCAAGATGCTGAGCTCTCTAGTGCTCTTGCCTAATCTGACAGAAAGCTTGAGTCTGAGTGGCGTATCTTTGATAGGACCCTCTGAGGGCTAAAACTTTAGTTGCGTGTGCAAGTGGTAAGTTAGCTTGCAGTGCTCTGACTGCTGTGGAAAGGAGCCCAAGTCTTTGTTCATGCCTAGAATTGTGCTCATTGTTTAATTAGGCATAGAATTTTTGGTTTATTTATTGTTTTCAGATAGGTACAATGAGATGCAATGATTTTCAGATTTTCTTCAGCCACAAAAACCATTTGCTTAAATCAACCACAATAAGATGCAGCCTCCTGCAGAGAGGTGAGACTTAGCTTGCACTTCAGCTTAGAGGAGTCGTTTTGTTCCTGTTACCTGAATGCAGTTTTGCAGACCTTCACAGAAAATAGTCTATTCTGATGTGGCATATTTATTTCATAAAACAAGAAGTCAGAATGGGTTTATATACATTTTTCTGTGCATGGTCTTATGGAAGAACCTGACAGAGGTTTCATTTGGTTACATTTTCTTTTTTTGTGAGAACCAAACAATGTGAAGGACTAGCAGGTGAGATAACTAATATGATCTTTCTCTCCAGATACTCGTATTTTCAAACTAATAGAGATGCCAGTTTTTCAGCTTTTGAGGAGAGCCCTAGGAACTGCCCTGCAGTTGCTTTTCATATCCTTTTGTGCAGTACTATTGTTCTTTAACAAAGACACTCACATTAGTTCTACCTACTGTAGTGACTTCATAAAATGTTTCTTTGAATTTCTTTCACTGTCTTTACTTTAAACTTCTCTAAGCTTCAAAGTCAAAGGAAGAGTTTGTTTAGACAGGTGCCTCTGGATTATGTGCACAAGTCAATAAGAAAAATCTGCATCTTTAGGAATCACAGAAACCCAGAAGGATTTAGGCTGGAAAAAGCTATAAGAACACAGAGGCCAACCAATAACCCAGCACTAGGAAGTCTACCACTAAACCATATCTCCAAGTGCCACGTCTATACATCTTTTAAATATCTCCAGGGGTATTGACTCAACTTCCCTGGTCCAGTGCTTGACAGCCCTTCTGTGAAAAAAAAATGTTCCTAATATCCAACCCAGACCTCCCCTGCTGCAACTTAATGATAAAAGGGAGACTGATTTGAGATAAGTGAAAATTGATCTGACATTAAATGAATATTGTGCAAAAATTCAGCTAGTGAGAGCCTCTCATGTTTCTCTCTCCACAAGCTGTTGAGGCAGAATTGCAGTTCTGGAAAAAAACCCAAACAATCAAACAAACAAAAAAACACATCACAAAAATGAAATTGCCAATAAAATTTTCTGATAAAAATAACATTTGAGTACATCCAGATTACAGTAAATTAAAAAATTAAAATTCAGAGCACTGGGTATGATGAGGGATGTAATATGAGTCTTTCCAGCATCTAATCCAGGAGATCATATAAAGTTCTGCCCAGTCATTTGGAAGACTACTTTTCCCCAGAAAATTACAAAATAAATCTAGGTGGGTTGCCAGAAATTGGGCCCAGAGGACGAATTTCTCAGTTTACTGAAGGAACTCTCGTTGTAAATAAGGACAGTAATACACATTAGCTTGTTAAGTCAAGAGGGAATAGAGAGGAAAAATGAGGGCTGCATAAAATGGGATGGGAAAAGGATTTAGTGCATTAATTTGTTAACAAAGAGAAAACTTGGTGCCCAGAGCACCAGCAGTACACCAGCTACCAGTCACAGGGGAATCAGATTAGGCTGGTAATCCACAGTGTGATAAATTGCTTTGGAAGGGGCTCCCCAAAAGCTATTTATAACCAGGCAGACTTTGAATGACTTAGTGCTCTTGAAGTTCTAGGCTACCTCAAATCCTTTAACTGATCAGACTTGATGTATGATGATCAGCCAGTAAACTGGTCCAAAGTGTCATTCCTTGGGGGTTACTAATGCACACAAGACTTCACTGAGGGAGAAACCCCAGCAACTTGGCAGTTATCTGAAAAGCTGCTTCACAGATCCTGCTCAAGACTTCAGCACGCTGAAAACTACTGGTTACTCAGCATTTTATTCTCTTCTGGGGATTGGCTCTCACACATTTGTCCTACTAGAAGAACGATCCCAAACTAATGGGTGGCATCCCTCGCCACGGCACAGAGGTTGGAACTAGATGATCTTGGAGGTCCCTTCCAACCCAAGCCAATTCTGTGATTCTGTGAAGTTGCAGAGTCAGAGGCAGAATCTTTCCAGACAATTTTTCAGAATAGCCCTCACATGCTCTGATTAATTGTGTCCCAGCATAATTATGACTTTTTGTAAGGAGCTCTTGTTGTTTCTTTGTAGTGAAGAAACTGCACACACAATGTTTATTTAATGATCACTTCCCAGGACACTATCCAGAGAGAGATATTCACTGATAGTACAGCAAGAACAATTTATGATCTCAAGCATGCGTAAAAGGTCTGGGAGCACTGCAATATACCTGTTTGCTGAAAGAAACTCCATCTCTGACAGAGAGCTTGTAGCCCTCAGCTGTTCCATGTTTCTCCTCTCTTCCCCTCTCCTCCCAGATCTGCAGGTCAGGTACAACTGTTTCTATGGTGGGGTCTGTTCAATGAAAAAAACCCAAAACCACAAAGCATGAAACCAAATATATATAACCTAAAAAAAATTCCAGTTGGTCTTGTTCCATCTGGAATGTGTACAAGGAGGTGGCTCCTCTTCACCCTGGGAAAATGAAGCGTTATTTATCAGGGCCCTACCGCATGCCCTATCAAGCAGCTGACAAAATACTCGAGGAAAGTGTCTTCAGATATTTTCTAACTACTTAGTATAACTTGAGTATAACAAGTGCATAAAACACTAAATGATGTAAAATCCAGCCCTGCCCTGTGTATGTCATTAGCTCTCCAGAACGTCTTGACATAGGTTGACCTAGACTCTTGCAGTTTTCCAGTCCAGACCTTCACTTGGACTGCCACACAGGAAAAACTTAAAAAAATCTGGGGAGTGCCTTTTCAAAGCCAGGGAAGTGCTGTGAAATTCAACAAGTGTGCAAAGATACCACTGCTGTGTGTGCTGCACAATACAGCAGCGTCTCATCTTCCAGAGTATACCTCAAGAGAAACATGAATAAGCACAGTGAACCCCGTGCATTATTCATGACTGTTTTTTTCCACACCAGCTATGCATACAAAACCAGGTTTCATGAACAGCAACAACAACAAAACTAAAACTTAACCAGAGCAGTAAATTCCAAGCGTAATCTGTAAGGCACCCAGACAAACTGGCTAAACCAGGTAGAAAACAGACATCTGATGAAGAACGGGCTCTCTTCTTGGAAAGCTGCAGATGAAACATTCCTTAGTATCTGAGTTCAGTCATTCTCTTATCTGCATGTTACATTAAATGTTGGCACAGCCACACTATCCGAATACTGCATCAGACCACATCATTGGCGGAATGCAGCTAAACCAGTCTCATGATATACAGCCTGCTTTGTGGTGATTCTGTAGCCCATGAACTACATGCACTGCTGACCAGTGGTGACAGTAGATCAATGTGTCTTCACCATTTCACAGGAGGTAAAAAGGGTCTCAAAGTGAAAAGGTTTAATAGCCACCCTCCACAATGAACTACCCCATACCAATGACACTTTGATATGCTCATATCTTTAATCTATTCTTTACATATCATACATCCTTCAGTGCTTTTCATAGGTTGTGAATATGCAGTATCATACAAGTGTGGCAGTGTATGGATCAAAGAAACATAGAATCATTAGGTTGGAAAAGGTCACATCATCAGGTTTGAATGTTAACCCAGCACTGCCAAGTGCACCACTAATCCATATCCCAAAACATCACATCTACACATCTTTTAAATACCTCCAGAAACGGTGAGTTCGCCACATCCCTGAGCAGCCTGTTCTAATGCTTCACAATCCTTATGGGGAAGAAAGTTTCCCTACTATCCAATCTAAACTTCCGCTGGCATAACTTGAGGCCGTTTCCTCTTGTCCTGTCACTTATTATCCAGGAGAGGAAGCTGACCCCCTCCTGGCTACACCTTCCTTTCAGGTAGTTGTTGAGTGCAATAGGGTCATCCCTGAGCCTCCTTTTCTCCAGGCTAAACACCGCCAACTCCCTTAGCCTCTCCTACCAGATTTGTGCTCCAGACCCTTCACCAGCTTCATTGTCCTTCTCTGGACACACTCCAGCACCTCAATGTCTTTCTTGTAATAAGGGGACAAACCTGAAAACAGGATTTGAGGTGCAGCCTCACAAGTGTGGAATATGGAGGAGGATCACTGCCCTGGTCCTGCTGGTCACACTCTGATACAAGCCAGGATGCCACTGGCCTTCTTGGCCACTTAAGCACACTGTTGGCTTGTGTTCAGGTGGCTGAATAGTAAGGCTGTCGTTTATTTATTTGGCATTTTGTTAAATGTGCCTTCCATTTCAAGAATCATTCAACTCTGATTATGGAGGGAGTAACTTGAAATACCTTTCAGGCTAGTTCAAATTTGTTTCTTAAAATCTTGAATTCTCAGGTCCTAGAGACTCTCCTGTAGAAAGCTTTTTTACTAAAATGACGTGTTACAACAGGTAAGAAGGATTCATACAACATGTGTGCTTTCTTTTCTGTCCAGGTCTCTCAGTCTAAGTTAGCAGAGAGCTCATTTGTTTTTAAAACAGGCTTTTTATGGTCTTTTTCTAATGTTATGAAAAACACTACAGACTGTTTCTTCCCTTCCTAAGTGCTAGATTCTCAGAGTTCCCATCTGAGATTAACACTACTGTATAATTTTCAGAATATAATTCCTATTGAGTTCCTAAGTGAATTCATGATGATTTGAGTGCTATTGTTTTTCCATTATTATAAAACTACATAAAACCTTTTAGATGTCGCCATACACACAGTTCAAAAATATGAATGATTTCCACTTTATTGTCAATTTTGCATGGAGACTACACATTAGAATTATCAGCCTATCTCTAAGATCTATGACTTAGAATACTTTTGTATCTCTCCCTCCTTCCACTAGTCACAGAATCCTTTTAACAGGTCTGTTAGGACACCTTTCAAGATACATGCTAAGCTCTTCACCCAAGCATGTGCAAGAGAGAGCAGCTGTAACCACAAGCTGCCTCTTCATAATAGCACAATATTGATAGCTTTCCTGATACTTCTCAGTGATTTCATCTCTACTGCCAAGCTGGTAAAGCTTGAGGAGCTCCTCATTCATTATCACACATGCTTTCTTACCCTTACACCTTCCTTTGAGGGATCAGTCTGTCCCTAGAAGAAGAGGGCTTCAAAGGCTTCAAGTATACTGAATGTCTCCTGATACAGAGGCTACCAGTGCTAGTTGGTAGTCCAAATTTCCCAGCTGAGGGAAGTGGCTCTGGTGCCACTTTAAGGAACATCCACACCATCTCCATCTAATCTAGTTGAAACAATGGAACTCAATGGGTAAATACTCACTGGTGTATATACTGTCAATACTACTTACTCCTTACAAAAACAAAAATAATCTTCATGCTTATGAGGCAATGCATAGTCTCCTTTTGGTAAGAATATGGGTACATGATAATTATTTTGAGGCTGTTAATTATTTCCCAGCCCCCTTTGCCATGACTCCTCCTATAAGGTGGAGAACTTGAGTGCCCTCATGGCAAAAGTCTCTAGAGTGGCTGGGAAGGAAACAGCAAACACCAATGAACTGGATGTGAAGAGTTTGGATTAATTATCTGCTATTGTTAGAGAAAAAGGAGCCTCTTGGACTCTCCATGTATTGAAGCTGTGGTTTGGTTTAAGTGTGGAAACCTTTGTATGTATAAAGACAGACACAAAATTGTTTTTAATCTTATTTGATTATCTGAATCTGTACAGCTCCAGGTACTTTGTACTTGGAAGTTAAATGTCACATAGCTTTGTGATACAGCAGTAAATAATTTCTGTTGGAAAGCATTGAGGTTCGATTGTTGTTAATATTAGGCTGTTGGAAGCAAAAGAAACCATAAGCACCCAGAAAAGCCTTGTAAGAATGACTAAGTACTAAAACAGTAAATGAAATGCATTCATAGTAGAGGCAAAGTGGTATAAATGGTGAGAAACTACACTTACTTCACATGTGGAGACTAGACCGTGATATCTCCATACCTTTCCACAGCCACAGTCACTGCCCAAGCATCTGAATAGCTTTTAAAAAGTTGAAAATTAAAGTATCACCCCCAGAAATCTCCAAGTGCTGCTTAATCATAAAAATTCTTAAGTGCGTTTTGCTGATATATTAAATTGTGTTGCACATAAACCCCAAAACTTTGAAAAACGCCAATGAGAGGTTAAAATTATTTGCTCAATTTTGTTAGTACTTTAACTAGAATTTGGGATAACTGCTTTTCCTGTGGGTCAGTTTAATTTTTTTTCTTGACATGTGGAACACTGAATCCTACCTGTTCTTCAAGCTTTTTTGTTTTTAGCAAATAGTGAGGTGCCATGTGAACTGTTGTACAGGTATTTAGTTGTGTGTGTATTCATGACATTCCTAATGTGATTGTAACTTAAAGCTGTTAGTAGAAGTAGTAGAAAATTTGCATCAGAATCCTTCTCTAGAATGAGACAGAGAATCAAACCAAAGTTGAGGAAACTTCCCAGTCTGACCATTCACTGGTCTCCCTGGCAGCAACACTCCCAGTACCAGAGACCTTAACTGCTGGGACCACAGTCCCCTCACCATAGGTGGCTCCAGTGATCTGATGGGTCCCTGCTGTACTCCTTGCACCTCCGACTTACACAGTCAGACTAGGTTTCCTTTCTGACTCAATCCCAGGTTTCCCGTGGTAGTCTCAGATGTCTCATTCCATAAAGCCATTTATTCATGGCACAGTAAAAGCTCAATCTGGGGCCTCCGAGGAGGGATTCCCAACCAAGGAACCCCATGGCTTTTATGACAGTCCAAGCTTCTTCCCAGGTCTTCCGCTCCTGCTGTGTCTCCCAGTGTCCATCCACCTGACTGGTACCACCGCTCTTCATGCCCTTGGTTATTAAAAGGGTCAGCATTTCACAGCTCTTGCCTTGAGTTCCCCCTGCCCCACAGAGCTCAATCTGCAGCTGACACTACGGCTGCACTCTGAATTACCTGCACCAAGTGTGTTCCTCAACACCGAGATTCTGGAGAAAAGGCAATGCACACAGGAGCAATACAAGCAAAACAAGCAATAAGTAGAAGCTCACAAGTAACTTCTCCCCATTCTCAAAGAATTCAGGATTTAAAGTGACTAACTTGCTAACAGTACTGCATGACCCGTATGATTGTCCTGTAACACAGAGCTGCAAAAGAAACACACCACAGAGACTAGATAGGCTGAGATTGTAAATCAGTGAGGCCCTGACCCCTGTTTTAACAGAGAATAAATAGAGAAATTGTACCTTCAGCAAAATTATTTAATCAAAATTAAATTATTTTGCTATTAAAGAGAAAAGAAAGCATACAAAAGACTGAAAATCTGGTATGATGCCAGTTGAATCAACTTGTATTACAAAATTATCTTAATGGGGGAAATAGTGTATAGATTTATATTGTTTTGAATGCTGTGGCAATATTTCATTGTCAGAAAGAACAAAATGTTCCTGAATTTATATGTTTGGCTTTTACATCTAGGCTTTAGCAAGACCTTAATTTCACCAGAAAAAATTGCATATGAAGTGGTTTGTTTATTTAAGGAAAACAAATAACATGATTTTTGATTACGAGAAACCTTCATGTTCAGTCTAGAAAGGGTATTTGAAAGCTTTAGTTCTATACTGGCAAACACCCAGACAAGTGTTAGCTTTCAGGCAAATGCACTTTTTGCTGATGTTGGAGTCCTAGAGCCATTTGACATTTCTGCAGGACACAGACCTTGAGAGAAGTGCTCCAGCACCTTCCTGGTCCCAACTACAGGAGTCCGGGAGAATCTTACCACAAAAGAGGAAAGGAAAATATGGGCACTGTGGGCAGATCTCAGTCTAATCCACACTGAGGTACGACTGCCTGAGGCAGAGCTGAGGCACTTCCAAGGAAAGCGTGCTTAGTGGGTTAAAACACCTATACCGTTTGTTTGTTTACAAGAGATAATCTGATGAAAAGTTGGGATGGAGTGTTTATTTCTTAGAAAGAAAGACCTAACTAGATGAGGACCAGATAGCAGAGGTCACACTTCCCCAGTGGTGTTGTGGATTGGATATCTTAATTATCATACTAATTGTGGTTTTGTAAGGAAGCAACTTGTGCCTTTTCTTCTGTGAAAAAGAATTACCTGTATTTGCAATATTTTGACCTGAACTGGGACCGGTTTAGAACAAGTTTAGCTGCATGGATCTGTACAAGTAGTTTCCTCAAAACATGATATCTAAAAAAGCAGAAGTATTGCTTAGCAATAAGTAGGAAGCAATGCTGACTGCCTCTTTAGAGGGGATTCAAACTTTCCATATTCAAATGCAATGCCAGAACAAGGACTGAAAGGTCTTGAAAATGAAGATAAAAGATAAGAAATTTGTCTTGATTGTTATGAAAAATCCATACAAGAGGTTCGTGACATTTTCTATGTGTTCTGAAGTTATTTTCCTATCCTCTTGATTTTTTCCTTTACTAGAAAGATTATGGATAGATATTAGCAGGAAAAGAGTTGCTTGTCATGGAGAGAAAAGAGTATAGATCAGTAATCAAGGCACATAAAGTAACCATGCACAGCTTTTGTGTTCATCTAAGCAGCTAAAAGTTTGTCCTTTTCTTAGCGTGTAAACCTAAAATAGCATGGAGGAAATGTATGTGAATTTTTAACTAACTAGACATAAA
>VXBX01008041.1:18126-38598 GCA_013400415.1 Scytalopus superciliaris
ATAAATCTCTGTGTTTTGACTCTCAGTCATGCTGACAAATGTAATATTTTTGTGGCATTAGTAATAGTGTTATCAGAAATCAGACGTATGTGTTACAATAAGTCTAGTGTTCTAGTTCTTGAGAAACCCATATTGTATCAGCCATGAAACAGAAATTAATTTCTATTTCTTTACAGCTTGTCTGTAGCCCTAGACCTTTCTTCTCTTAAGTATTTTTCCCAAATCAGTAAAAAACAGGCACTTAAGTCAAGAATAAATCAGTTTGTCATGGGGATAAAGAACCAAAGGCATTAGAACTTGCAAAGCACTCAGCTATGACAGCAGTATGAATTCTTTTTATGTTAAAGCTGAAGATATGTCAGAGTTGCATCTCTGGCATCTGATTTTATTACCTTTATCTGTGTCTTTTGTATCATCCATTTTGGGAAAACCATGAACTGAAAATGAAAGAGGGACCTCAACAAGGCAAGTGTTTGAACTGCTGCTTATGTTGCTCTAATTTTAGTTGCTGCCATCAACCTACTGCTATATGACACACTAAAGAATTAACTTTATTACTTATTCTTTTTTAAAAAAATATTATATCAGTATTAAAGCAGCAGGGAAGAATAGATCTTATAGGAGGTGAAGCAGTTTACAGAATATCTATATTGGACTCAAATCCCCAGCCTTGGCTAGACTCTTACTTTCACTGATCATATGTGTATTATTTCTTACACAGTTATATCTCTTCTATGTTTTGTCTTAAGTCCTTGGAATTCTTTTTGGGATACCTTGGATTGTCCCTCTAGTTGTGACTTGCTGACTGAGATGTGCTAGATCTTCCTTATGCTTCCTTTGAAAGAGAGCAAATTTTTACCCTGCCAGATACTTTAATTTTCATCAAAAATTCATTAAAGTTGCAAAGGTACAATATGAATCCCAAAACTTTTTAGTCAATGTAACTCTTATGTCGTCCATATTCAAATAGCTCTGGCATTACAAATTTTGTCCATTTATCACTAGAAACATAAGCACTTTATTTGCTGTCTGATAATGCTGAGAAATGCGTTATAGTAATGAATCATAAATTTGTAGGGAAGAGCCTATTTTCTGTTAGTCCTCACAGAATTACAGAATGGAAGAGATTGGAAAGGACCCTTGAAAGTCATTTTAGTAATGTACAATTCAAAAAATACATACAGGAGCAGCTGAATATTCTATGGGGTTAACAGTTTTACAGAATAGATCATCCAGACTGTCTTTGTCTAATACAGTTTTATACTTCTCATGTCTCTTTAGCTTGTGAGATGGGAAATATCTTACTAGCATATATAGTAACTCTTTTCACTAACATTTGCAAACACACATTGAAGCAAACTGACTGTTCAGATGTGCTCACTCACATAGGCAAGCACCTGGCTCATTTAGGAGAAGAGATTTGTTTTCTTCTTGCAGTGTTTGTTTTCTTCTCCAGAACATAGCTTTCTGCAGAATGTATGTTTGTTTTTCATCCATGCAGTAGGCAACTGGCTGCTGATTATTTCGTTCACATCTTTATCACAAGCAATGGTTGTATGTGTTGTTTCATTTTCCATTTTTTGAGTCTCAGAACAAGGACTGGTCTGTGCCAATGTCTCACTTTCACATATAAGGGTCATTATTTCATATTTCTGCTGCAGCTTACACTTGTAACCTGAAATAAGATTGTGATTCTGTTACTACCTACAGGACGAGAACCAAAACAGGTGTTACCTGTTTGAGAGTTTGTGAAGCATATATGTGTCTGAAGTCTGTGGCCTTTCATGGGACCCCAGTGTTTGAGAACTAAAGGGAACGTACTGTTTTGAAAGGAAGACCCTGAAAACAAGGAATCAGCAGTCTATCATACTTTCTTTCTTGTTCCCAGTTCATGCATTTATTACTGGAATTAATTTACAAGAAAACCTAATTAAGTCTCTTTTCCTTACTAAGGAGAAAGCCTGTAGGGACAAGAATCATGCTTTTCAATAGAAAACATCTAGTTTCAATAATGAGTGTTAGCAGCCTCAGAACACCCAGTAACATGAGTGATACTTAAAATGAAACAACAGAACCAGCTTGGGACAGAGGTTGAATAAAGGGCATCCTTAGTCCAGACAACATAGTTTGAGAGTCAGAATTTTTCTGAATTTTAAAGATGTTTTTTGGAGGAAAATCTAAAGTCCATGATCAGTTTCTTTTTTTGTATCATTTGTGCTTTCCTTTGATTTTATCAAGTAGCTGAATTGCATCAAGTCTCAAGGATCACTGTGATCATTAAATGCCCTCGTGGCCAACAGGAGATGTTGTTGTTGTGGGAGAAGTAGCTGTAAATTTGACATGAAAAATATTTGAGAAAACACCTCAAACATCAGTTTGAATTTGCCAGTTTCATCATGGAAGCTACATGTAGCTGTTGATGTGAGTGTAAGGTTGTTTATGTAGCTTTTAAATAAAGACCATAGAAAACCTGAGCTGAGCAAAGATCTCAGGTGTGTTTCTTCTATAAAGAAATCTAAGAAATACCCTACAGCTTCTTGGCTAAAACATTTTTTGTTAGGTATATGTGTACAAAAGGACTTTGGAAGAAAAATTACAGTTTGAATGGAGTCACATAGAAGTGTGTGCTATTTTTGTGATTTTTACAATATACCAAATAGCAGAAATAAATTATAACATGTAAATTTTATAATAATATATTTAGTCANATGTGTCTCTTATCAACTTGCAATCTGAAATCTTATCCAAATCTTAGTTATA
This sequence comes from Scytalopus superciliaris, assembly GCA_013400415.1. Classification (NCBI taxonomy): domain Eukaryota; kingdom Metazoa; phylum Chordata; class Aves; order Passeriformes; family Rhinocryptidae; genus Scytalopus; species Scytalopus superciliaris. Next base: position 20,887 of record VXBX01008041.1, read on the forward strand.
TTACCTTGGGAGAAACAGCACAGCTTTATTATTTAATGCTATTTTGTGCAATTTACATAAAAAATATTTACTGCCATCATTAAGAAAGCAAGACAAAAGAGCAGTATTATTGCAGATGTACTGGAAAACAGAATCCATACAAAAATTTACTTTTAGAGAGAAAATTGGTTGCATGTGCAGAAAGCTTTGAAACTAAAGACCTACTCTCACTTGAATGTCATGGCTTACTGTCTGTCCTTCACTGTTCCCTGGATCACACATCTCTCTTGTTTTTGTCATTAAATGAATGCAACTGGTCCATGTGGAGCATATTCTAGGAGGCAGTTGGGGCATTTATTGTGCCCTCACAGACATTATACACACAGATACAGAATGCAGGGTAGGCCAGGGAGATGCCTCATCCCTGTGCAAGTCTCCCATACCTGGCATGTGTTGCCTTCCTACGTTTAAGGAATGCCCTATTTTTAAGGCACCATGACAGTGCAGTGCAGAGTGCTCTAAGACATGGATGTTAGGGGGCAGTCACTGAATTCCCATGCCTCAGGGACTGTAATTGCTGTACTAGCAAGACGGTATGATAAATACTATTTGTGTTTGACAAGACATTTGGAACCCTAGAAAGAGTGGACCCAAGAATTGCACAAAGATCAGATGCCCATTTCAGTTCCATTACTCCAGTGCAGTTGTCTTTGGTTTAATATGATGCAAATGAGATCAGACTCCAGCTGATACTATTTACAAAGCATGACCATTTACCTTCATGGCAAGAATGAGAATTATTGGGAAAATCATAGTTATCTCACTGAACCCTAACAATTCCACTTCTTTATTCACTATTATCCTTCTAATCATAGAAGTAGGAAAATTGCTGTGTTTTTTCTCCATTTCTCTCTAGTACCTTTTTTGAAAAACCATCTAGCTGTCAGTGTGACTCAGTATGAGAGAAGACTAAGATAGGGACAGAGTATAATAGAGACTGAATTTTCATTTAATAAAAAAAAAAAAAAGTGAGATTACTAGCTTCAGTGGCTAAACACCATTTGTGAGTCTGAATGCCAGATATTGCGTGATAGAAGAGCAAAGACACAAATGCCAGCATAGTCCCTTGTTCCTTATTATTTCTGTAGTATATCATATGAAGTCTTGTAATTTATACACTTCTCCATGATGGAAGAATTAAATCTCTTGTCTTTGCTTTACACACAGTGGCAAGGTGAAGGATAGATAAAAAAAAAATATTCCTTACACTTGACTTCTTTCCCTCCTTAATGTGAAATGGGAGAACACAGCCCTTCCATTGCATTAGTCACAATCCGTAGGCACCTACAATGGTGATCAAGCTGCAGGTATGCAAGCTTATATAGGGATCTGGGACCAGGACAATGAAAGGGAAGGAGTACCTTCAAGGTCCAAGATTTTTGAGATTTGTCATGGTTAATCCCCAGCAGGCAATTAAGCCCCACACAGCTGCTCACTTAGTATCCCATGATAGAATGAGGGAGAGACTCAGAAGAGTAAAAGCAAGAAAATTTGTGGACTGAGATAAAGACAGTTGAATAGGGAAAATCAAAACTGCACATGCAAGAAAGCAAAACAAAGAATCCATCCACCACTTCCTGTGGACAGGCAGGTGTCCAGCCAGCTCCAAGAAAGCAGGGCTCCACCGTATGTAACAGCTGCCTGTAAAGAGAAATGCCATCACTGCAAACATCCCCACCTCTCTTCTGCCCCCAGCTTTATGTGCTGAGCATGAGACCATATGGGATAGAATATCTTTTGGTCATTTGGGATCACCTATCCTGGCTGTCTCCCCTCCCAACTTCTTGTGCCCCCAAGCCTTCTCACTGCTGGGGTGCGATGAGAAGCAGAAAAGGCCTTGGCTCTTCTGAAAGCACTGCTGAGCAACGATGAAAACATCCCTGTATTAACAACACTGTTTCCAGCACAAATACAAGACACAGCCCCACACTAGGTACTATGAAGAAAATTAACTCTATCCCAGCTAAAACCAGCAGAAAACTATAGCTTAGAGAAAGTTATAGTATTTAAGAGGTAATTAAAATGGCATTTTAAATCCTTTTGTATACATTAAGCTGAGCAAACAGGCAGCGACAGAATGCAGAATCAGTTTTGTAGTTCTTGGATAGCCAACTGTGTAGCTTTGATATTTCTGGCTGATACTTAAGGACACTGTGGCAGAGGTACAGAGAAAATACACACTACTTACCCAATAAAAAATATATGCTGCTGAGAAAAGGCAAAAGGATGCTGGCATGACTAATTATAAACATAAAGGGAAAAGTTACTAAAAGCAAAAAGATGTCTTTCAGAAAGCACAAATAGCATTGGAGGTATTTGCTAGTTAAATGTAAAACATATTAAAACAGGAGAGAAAGCTAGAGGAACATAAAGCAAAAGACAGGAATCAAAAGCCAAATCTATTGTAAAAACCTTTATTAAAGGCATCAGGAGGGTCTTGTCTTCTAGACAGTGTGCTGGGTCACCATAAAAAAAGAGTATTCAGAAAAGGTAAACATAAATATAAAAAGAACCTCAAACAAAACTTAAATTAGTTTTTCACTAAAAATCACAGAATCACAGGATCAGCCTGGAAGGAACCACAGTGGGCCACCTGGTCCAACCTCCCTGCTCAAGCAGGGCCATCCCAGAGCACATGGCACAGGGCTGCGTCCAGAGGGTTCTTGAATATCCCCAGTGAGGGAGACTCCACAACCTCTCTGGGCAGCGTGTTCCAGTGCACAGTCACCTGCACAGTAAAAAAGTTCTTCCTCATGCTCAGGAACTTCCTGTGCATCAGTTTCCGTCCATTGCCTCTTGTCCTGTTGTTTGGCACTACCAAGAAGATCCCAACTTCATCTTCTTGTCACCCTCAGATACTTACAAGCATGATTAAGGTCCCCTCTCAGTCGTCTCTTCTCGAGGTTGAACAGGATCAGCTCCATTAGTCTTTCCTTTTAAGAGAGATGCTCCAGTCCCATAATCATCTTTGTGTCCCTCTGCCAGATCTGCTCCAAGAACTCCATGTCTTTCTTATCCTGATTAGCCCAGAACTGGACACAGCACTCCACACATAGCCTCACTAGGGCAGAGCAGAGGGGCAGGATCACCTCCCTTGACCTGCTGGCAATGCTCTTCCTAATGCACCCCAGGACAGCATTGGCCTTCTTGGCCACAAGGCNCGTCCAGAGGGTTCTTGAATATCCCCAGTGAGGGAGACTCCACAACCTCTCTGGGCAGCGTGTTCCAGTGCACAGTCACCTGCACAGTAAAAAAGTTCTTCCTCATGCTCAGGAACTTCCTGTGCATCAGTTTCCGTCCATTGCCTCTTGTCCTGTTGTTTGGCACTACCAAGAAGATCCCAACTTCATCTTCTTGTCACCCTCAGATACTTACAAGCATGATTAAGGTCCCCTCTCAGTCGTCTCTTCTCGAGGTTGAACAGGATCAGCTCCATTAGTCTTTCCTTTTAAGAGAGATGCTCCAGTCCCATAATCATCTTTGTGTCCCTCTGCCAGATCTGCTCCAAGAACTCCATGTCTTTCTTATCCTGATTAGCCCAGAACTGGACACAGCACTCCACACATAGCCTCACTAGGGCAGAGCAGAGGGGCAGGATCACCTCCCTTGACCTGCTGGCAATGCTCTTCCTAATGCACCCCAGGACAGCATTGGCCTTCTTGGCCACAAGGCCACAGTGCTGGCTCATGGACAGCTTGTTGTCCACCAGGACCCTCAGATCCTTCTCTGCAGAGCTGCTTTCCAGCAGGTTGGCTCCATAGTCTGTACTGGTGCCCAGGATTATTCCTTCCCAGGCGCAGGACCTTGTGTTTGCTCTTGTTGAATTTTAAAAGATTCCTCTCTGTCCTTCTCTCCAACCTGTTGAGGTCCTTATGAAGGGCTGCATGGCACTCTGGGGTATCAGCCACTCCTCCCAGGTTTATATCATCAGTGAACTTGCTGAGGAGGCATCTGCACCTTCATCAAGTCATTGATGAACAAGTAATACTGAGGCAGTATAGAACCCTGGGGGACACCACTGGTGACAGGCCCCCCAACTAGACTCTGTGCCACTAATTATGACCCTCTGGGATCTGGCACTCAACCAGTTCTGAATCCATCTCACTGTCCACTCATTGAACTCACAGTTCTTGAGTTTGCCTATGAGGATGTTGTGAGTGTCAAAAGCCTTGCTGAAGTTGAGGTAGACAATATCCACTGCTCTCCCCTCATCCATTCAGGTAGTTGTGTCATCATCAAGTCAATCGGGTTAGTCAAACATGACTTAACTTTTGTGAATTCATGCTGACTACTCCCGAGCACCTTCTTGTCTTTCATGTAGATAGAAATGGTCTCCAGAATGAGGTGCTCCATCACTTTTCCAGGAACTGAGATAAGGCTGACTGGCTGGTGAGATTCCTTGGGTCCTCCTTTTCGCCCTTTTTGAAGGGGTGACATTTGTTTTCTTTCAGTCCTCAGGCACCTCTCCTGATCTCCATGACCTTGTGATGATAGTGAACAGCCTGGCCATGGTCTCTGCCAGCTCTTTCGGCCCCCATGGGACATGACAAGGCCCATGCTCTTGTGGATGTCGAGTTGGTTTAGGTATTCTCTGACCCATCTCTAACCCCTCTTGAAGATGACAAGTAACTTGGAACAAACAAAGTAACTGATTGCTAGGATCTTTTAGTATACAAGAGTGTCCTCAAATTAAGAAGCCAGGTTTAAGACATACAATGATCATGAGGCTCCTCATACACTATGCTGGTGACCTGAGGAGCCCCTTAATTCACAGGGGTTTTGTGAGTGCCAGAAGGCTTAGGGCAGACAAGACATGATTGCAGGAGATAAATCCTCTGGTAATACTTAAATGTATTTGGCACAATCTGAGCTGCAAGTTGTTGAAATCTGGGTGAGTGCTTTTCAAAAGTATCACTTTGCTTACACTACTTTTATTCACTTTTAGGCATCTGTTTGGATTCCTGTATCGGACTTGACAACCTGACCCAAAAAAACATGTTCAGTCTTTTTTCTTACAGTTTGCAACTGGCTGTTTCCAATTGTAACTGTTCCAGAAATAATTTATCTTACCTTGCCCAAACCTAATACTTGACTTCAGAGTCATCTTTCAACTGTTTTATGCTCTGATGTGGCAAGCAAGGAACAAGCAGAACTCTGACATTGCACCCTGTACCCTCCTTTCTATAGCAGCCTTAGTTTAGTGACCATGGAGGAGAAATTGTAACTCCAAGTTTATTGTTTCCTTATCACTAAGATCTATTTGTCAGCCTTGTCTCTTGCATCTGTATAATACAACACCTACTTAGGTAATAACTCTGCTAACATGCTAAGCATGCGTGGCCATTGTTGTTGTTCATCCAGTCTGTGGTAAATGTTGCATTAAGATGTTTTCTGATCTCTGTCCTTGCTGAGCAGAACCATTTCCACAGCTGAAACAAGTGAGATCAAAGGTGTCCTGTTGTGAATAATCAAGGCCCTGCAGCCTAATTCACTTTTTCCATCAAAACCACCATCAATTAGCTTTAAGCAGGAGTCTATATAGGCACTTATTCTCTCCAGATAATCTATGTGCTTTCCAAACTATCTTTTGGTTATCATCAAATTGCATCATGTCTGAGGTGTTGCCTGAGAAAAGATCTTTTAAACAAACAAACAATCAAACAAACAAAAGTAAAAGAGCTTTCTTGCCTCACCCGAATATTTGGGATCTTCTGAATCCAGTCTCTCCTGCTGCGCGGAACAATTCTCGTAAAATGCCGGCAAGGAGAAGAATTCCCGCAGATGGAAAATCAAGAGAGACAGGGTCCAATCATCCCGGCGGAGAGTCGCCAGTTCTGTTGCCTGAAATACCTAGGAAGAAAACTTCCACAACAGGGCAAGGCAGAGAAAAGATCTTTTACTATGAGTTTAGCTATAGCAATCCATGACGCGCGCCCTGGGATCACAGAATTCTACAAATTTATGATTCTACTTAATTTTCCTATCTAGAAAATACATCCAATGTCTAATTAGCCCACCCCCCTGCTATCTATAACCACCCCCCCAGGAACACCCCCNTTTCACCTTTTCAGTGCAACTCAGTCTGATCTTCATAGCACTGCTTTCATCTGAACAGCAGTAAATGGATAGATACCAATGAACAAGCCTAAAGTGCTCAATATGAATTATCAATTAGATAAAAATGTGCCACTGAGCAGAAAAAAATGATGTAAGTTCTCCCACTTTAGAGATAAGAAGGAGGAAGGAAAAAGGCTTATAATTCTGTTCTGTGTCATATCAGATTTCTTTTGGGTCTGTGATATTTCACCATTGGTTATTTTCATCTGTATTTCTGGTACTTTTGGTCATGTGTTTGTAAGCTGGATCAAATAAGTGCTATGGTTCTTACAGTAGTGTAAATTCAATACTCAGATGTAGATTTTTTTCAATTTTCATTGCATGCTATTGACTTTAAAATTAGTCAGAGAAATCTTTTGTCCAAAAAGAAAATTATGTTTTCACATTTGAATTGTCATGACACTGCACAGGTCGGCAGCTCCACAGAGGTGCAGCGGCTCCCCAGGATGGCAGGAGGGAGCTTGGTGGCCAGGCGCCATCCTAGCAGCCAGCCAGGAATCTGGACAATCCCAGTTTCAGACTGGGCATGGGGAAAAGGTAAGGCTGGGCCAGGGCATTGTCCTGTGTGTAGGTATCATGTTCAGGGAGTTCCACGGTTAGGCAGCAGCAGGAATCTTTGTCTCTGGTCTGTGTCAAATGGGCTCCTGAGCTACAGGCAGGGATAGCTGAGGTCCTGGGGGAATGCTGGGTTGGGTTATGAGGCTGGCTGATGCCATCGGGATCCTGTTATCCATTGGATATCAGTCAGAAAAACAAATTCCCACAACATTGGGATATAATTGTGTTTTAAAATATAGTGAAATTAGGAGATTATTCATACTGATGTGTTCATCCCTCTCACAGCTTAAATATGTCATAGATTTGGACAAAATATTCTGTCACTATTATTTGCCAAAGTTTCTTGAAATGCTTCTGAACTGTTTCAGTTGAGAACATTTTTTCCTGTCATTAGCACTAATGTAATATAGCACCTAGGGTATTATATCTGCTAAACAATTCCATAAATATAATAGAAAGTCATCCACATACTAAGAACTCCTTGCTTTTTTTCTTCTGGCTATGTGTTTCAACCACGAGGTTATTAAAAATGTGTCTTCCCATATCCTGATGAAGCTGATATGCTTTTAGTAAAATTCTTAAATATTTGTTGCCCAAAAATGTGGGAGAGAATTGAGCTGCTGGTTAGAAAATTCATCAAGGACATGGTACATCTGTATCATGTGTCAGTAAGTTTAATTTTTTTCATAACAGTATCATCAGGAAGATATCATACAATGAATTTGTCTTGACAAAGCAAAAAGGGCAAATGTTGAATGCAAGCAGCATTTGACATCAAATTAAACTAGAGGGCAGTGCTCTACTGGGTGCTCTGTCACCTGGACATGTCCATAGCAGCACTGCACACACCCCACCTGAAGAGACTAGCTATGGTCACTGTGCCGCCAAATCAGTGAAGAGGCTGTAATGGTGCAACATATAAAAAGTAGAATAAAATAGAAAAGGACAAGTGGTGAAGATTCAGATTAGTATCACCAATAAAAGGTGTTTTCTCTGAACATTACTGTAGTTTTGGACCAGAGACACTGTATTAATCATAATTACTCTGCATGGGTGCAGGCATCCATGTGGAATGGAAGATCACAATTAACAAGGGTATTCTCTAACATTTTGAGATTAATTGATTTAAGATGGATTGAAGGCCACAGTTGTTATGTTAACAATCCTTGTAACATGTAACATTGCTCATTGGTTTTGCCTCAGTCTATTGGAGAAAGTGGCTTCTCACAGTTGTGCATGGGTGTGTTCTTCACTGGGTAAAAAACAGGCAGGGTGGCCAGGCCAGAGAATGGTGGTGAATGGAGTTGCATCCAGCTGGGAGCCAGTCACCAGTGGGTTTCCCCAGGGCTCAGTATTGGCTCCCATTCTATTTAGTGTCTTTACTGATGAGCTTGATGAGGGAATTGAGTGCAACCTCAGTCAGTTTTCAGATGACACTTACTTGGGCAGGAGGGAGTGATGATCTACTGGGGGGTAGGAAGGCTTTGTAGAGGGGTCTGGACAGACTGAATTGTTGGGCTGAGGATGATGGTATGAGGTTTAGCAATGCCAAGCACCTTAGGTCACAACAACCTCATGCAATGCTTCAGGATGGTGACAGACTGGCTGCAAAGCTGCCTGCAGAAAAGGACCTGGGGGTGCTGGTTGACAGTGGCTGAACATGAGCCACCAGTGTGCCCAGGTGGCCAAAAAGGCCAACGGAATCCTGGCCTGTATCAACAATAGTGTGTCCAGCAGGACCAGGGCAGTGACTGTCCCCCTGTACTGGGCACTGGTGAGACCACACCTTGTATCCTGTGTCCAGTTTTGGACCCGTTGCTAAAAGAAAGATGTAGAGGTGCTGGAATGAGTTCAGAGGAGAGCAACAGAGCTGGTGAAGGGTCTGGAGCAGATGTCTGATGAGGAGCAGCTGAGGGGCTGGGGGGTGTCTAGCCTGGGGAAAAGGAGGGTCAGGGGAGCCCTTATTGCTCTATACAATTACCTGAAAGGAGGTTGTAGTGAAATGGGAGTCAGCCTCTTTTCTCAGATGACACGTGACAGGAAGAGAGAGAATAGCCTCAAGTTCCATAAGGGAAAATTTAGATTGAATATTAGGAAAGATTTCTTCACACAAAGGATTGTCAAGCACNCTGGGGGGTGTCTAGCCTGGGGAAAAGGAGGGTCAGGGGAGCCCTTATTGCTCTATACAATTACCTGAAAGGAGGTTGTAGTGAAATGGGAGTCAGCCTCTTTTCTCAGATGACACGTGACAGGAAGAGAGAGAATAGCCTCAAGTTCCATAAGGGAAAATTTAGATTGAATATTAGGAAAGATTTCTTCACACAAAGGATTGTCAAGCACTGAAACAGGCTGCCCAGAGAAGTGGTGGAGACACAAAACCCAGTGGTACATAAAAAATAAGCAGGTGCGCCATTTAGTGCCATGATTTAGTGGTGGGCTTGGCAGTGCTGCCCTCTTTTTTCATTCCTCTGGGGTTCATATGCCACTTGGGAAACTTTGCACAGAACACAAATTATTGCAGTGTTTGGGCTTCCCTGAAATTAGATCAGTGAGATACTTCGGAGTGCCAAACACAGTGAAATCAGATTTAAATTCACTTTGCAAGATTCCCTCATTCACAAGCTGAAGTTCAGCTTGGTTTAGAAGGAAAAAGCAGCCTCAGGCAACTGGAGATCCTCGGGAACAGGAAGGCTGTGACAACAAGAACACTGGGAAAATTTCAGTGAACGCAACTTCACAGAATCACAGAATTGGCTTGGGTTGGAAGGGACCTCCAAGATCATCTAGTTCCAACCTCTGTGCCGTGGCGAGGGATGCCACCCATTAGTTTGGGATCGTTCTTCTAGTAGGACAAATGTGTGAGAGCCAATCCCCAGAAGAGAATAAAATGCTGAGTAACCACTAGTTTTCAGCGTGCTGAAGTCTTGAGCAGGATCTGTGAAGCAGCTTTTCAGATAACTGCCAAGTTGCTGGGGTTTCTCCCTCAGTGAAGTCTTGTGTGCATTAGTAACCCCCAAGGAATGACACTTTGGACCAGTTTACTGGCTGATCATCATACATCAAGTCTGATCAGTTAAAGGATTTGAGGTAGCCTAGAACTTCAAGAGCACTAAGTCATTCAAAGTCTGCCTGGTTATAAATAGCTTTTGGGGAGCCCCTTCCAAAGCAATTTATCACACTGTGGATTACCAGCCTAATCTGATTCCCCTGTGACTGGTAGCTGGTGTACTGCTGGTGCTCTGGGCACCAAGTCTCCTCTTCTTTGTTAACAAATTAGTTCACTGATTCATGTTCCCATATTATTTTACTCACTCCCTTGTATTTCTGCCAGTACTGACCCCACTTCGCAGTTTTGGGTTTTTTCCTGCAAAGGTATTTTTCAGGAAAACAGTATTTCACTGTCCTTATTTCTAACAAGATTTCCTAAACTGAGAAACTCGGCCTCTGGGCCCAATTTCTGGCAACTCATCTAGATTTATTTGTAATTTTTCTGGGAAAAGGAGTCTTCCGAATGACTGGGCAGAATTTAAAGCAATCTTTTGGATTCAGAAGCTAATACTGGAAAGGCTCATATTACATCCCTCATCATACTCTGTGCTCAGGAATTTGATTTCATCATTTACTGTAATCTGACTGTATTAAAATGCCATTGTTAAGATTCTAGATAATTTTATTGACTATTTCATATTTTGTCCTTCCCCCCCCCTTTTTTCCCTGAAGTGTAATTCTACCTCAATGCTTCTAGAGAGAGGTGGGAGACACTCACTAGCTGAATTTTTGCATAATATTCATTTAATGTGAGATCAATTTTCACTTATTGCTAAACTTAGCTTCTTTTTACCCTTAACTGAATGTTATTTTTACTAGTGATTCAACACTAACAAAAATTGTCCATATTTGCAATTGCAGGTAATTCTAGTCCCACTGTCAGCATTTTGCCAGACTATTTGTTTTGTCTGCTTTAGTTTATTTATTGTATCACTTAGATGAAGCAAATAAACCTTTGCTCTGTTTTTCCAACTCATCTGTGTTCAATTCATTGTAATATATATTAATAAATAATTAATGTACTTGCATTTTATCTTGCAATGTAGGGAATTCTGATTATAAAACCATAAAATGTGATTTTCAGACTGTTGTTGATGTATAAAAAGAAATAATTTTGCCTATTTTTATAATGCTGTTAGCAAGCAGATCTAGAACTGATAGATTTCACTAGTTGCCACTGTTTGATACAAAGCATGGAGAACTTAGTATTTGAGCACAGCCATGCTGAGCATCAGTTATTGACTTAATTGACAATTACAGCTAGAAAGAAGGCAATGTTCTGCCTGACAAACAGCATGAAGAAAACATTATTTATAAGAGTTACATATATAAGATTATTCTACAGAAGAACATTATTTATAGGATGCTCTATATTTATATAAGATGCAGAAATAAATGTTAGGAAGGAAGGAACAATAGCATGAAAAGAAAGTACAATCAGGCAGAGAAGGAAGCACAGAACAATAATGGACAGTCTTTTACAATCACTGTGTATAAACAATGTAGTAGTCCAGAACCAAGGTGGTTCATCCCAGCTGTGTTGACACATGGCCCCAGTACTTTTTACCAATGTGATTACTAGAGATTCACTCTGAACAGGCACTCACAGACCCCCTTTTCTAGGCAGTTTTTATTGTTCAGTCTCACTGACTTTTATAAGTCTATGATTAGATGGTGCACAACTTCACAGCCTCAGTTCTCTAGAATTCCAACTTTCTGTCCCTAAGCCTTGTATGAGTGCCTTTTATTCCCCAACATACTACATGATTTTATAATCAGTACTTCTCTTCTTTCATTGATTGTTAGTGCTTTAAATTGAAAAAATGTAAGTATAAATCTTCCACTCCTTGAGTTTTTGTGAAATTGAAATCTACTTCTTTCAATAGTATTCCTTTGATTGGGTGATCAGTTACATTGCAAACAAACAAACAAACAAACCANAATCTGTGTTATCTGTTCATACTCCTAAAACTAAGTGTGCATCTTGTCAAGGTTTCAGCTAGGAATGAACTTGTCTTTGACATTTCTTAGAGACAGCATGGCTTCAGCAGTATAGGGAGAGGGATGCATCAGCTGCCTTTTTACAAGAAAAATAATTTTTTTCTGTATATATACCATTTTTTTAATTACTTTCCCTTATAGATTTGTTTGGTCCTCCTCGAATTACTGCAAATTTCCACTGGTCCTTGCATCTTGCAGCAGAATGAGGTTGCTGTTTTCAGATATGCCTCACTTTAACTTCCTAAAATAACAATGTATAACATTGTACAATTCATTTAACCTGACTGCTTGATAGCAAGAAGAATTAAATCTTTGCATCTGTCATCTTATTCCCAAATACTAGCAAGCTAACACTGAAGGACTAGAATAACTTTATTTCCAAAGTTGGACTTCTAAAAAATGAGTTTGGTTTTGTAGTAAATGGTTCTTGTATAGTTATGTTCCAAGCTTCTCCTCTACACTGTTAAAGTTAAATCATTCTTAGAATGAAAATTAGTTACATACTAAAAAAAAAGTATTCAAAAGGAACCTATTTCTTTTAGGTGAGTCACATAGCATGAGCTACTTCATGTAATATGAACATATAATTAAAGAAATACATTTTTTAAAAAATAAAAGCTGATAGATATGCAAGTGGTCCAACCAAGGTAACCTGAGGTGAGTAACTGAATTTCAGTACAATAATTTCATAAATGATAAAACTGTCCTACAGACAAATCTGTTTAGGCTGCACATGTGCTGTCTGGCATATTGCTAACACTGCGTAACTTTTACCAACACTCCGTTGTCACTTTGATCCTCAGAGATTACAAGCAGTGTCATTAGTCTTCTGATAGGCTGTGAGGGGTGTAACTTTGTGCAATTGCCAGTGTGGGAGTCAAAGGTTTAAAGAAGCTGAGATATTGAACTTTGCACATAGTTACAAGCTGTTTCCCAGCCTTGGAGCTGCAGTTGGTCAAGCGAGTAACTGGGACACTGGCCTTTTTACAGAAGCAACATGCCTTCATGGCAGTATATTATAAATACAGAAATAGTAATTTCCTTACCAGGTGGAGTTTTCTGCTAGATTTGATGTTTTGGCATGGATAGCAACTGTCTATTGTTAAATGAACCTGTCAAGGAGCAAAACTGAGCACTGAACTACTCATGGTCCCCATTGCTTGTTCATTAGCAAACAACCCATTACAGTTATGAGTGTGCCAAACAGTCACTGACTGTCCTGTCTGTCCACTAACCTATACCAGCTGGTCTAGGCACAGCCAAAGAGATAGCATGCACCAAGGCAGTAGGCAGTATGGAAATTGCCCTCTAACCACTGTCCCTGCATCTTTAGATACTTACGTGCTCTCATACCATAACCTTGGGCTTTCAGCACATAACTCTCAATTTCCATCTCCCCATTATGATAACACCATTCTGACAAGTTGTAAAACAGTCCTCATCCCTTGGAATATTGAAAATTATATCATAGTGGTATCCCAGGATACCATACATGACTCAAAGAACTGTATGGACTGGTATGTGCCTCCTATCACAGGGTCAGGGTGACCATGTGCAATCAGATTTGTGAGAGTTTGGCAGCTTCTGGCTTCCCTGACACATGTCTTTCTGCAGCAGTGTGGAGAGGTCACTTCTGCAATAGATGGTTGTACTGCTCTTCTGAAATCTCTACTATTGACTAAAAATTACTGCCCCTGGCCAGGCCCCAGCTCAGCATTTCAGTAGTCCAGGAGTGTTCAATACACAGAAGTAAGTAAATAAAAATACTGCAGAATTAAGAATGTTCATGCTAGCTGCTTTAAGTATCTGATTTCAGTGCCATTTGTAGTTAGTAACCTCTGTTTCTGACATATTTTCCATGAAGAGATACACTTCCATTAAGCAATCTGGATAGACTATTGTCTAAAAACCTCCAATTTAAGAGGACTTAGCCTCCAGCTAATGTTTGCAGGTGACAAAGAGTGAAGAACATATTTACAAGCATGTTCCTGAGGCTGAAATTGAGTTCTTTACCTGGAAGTCAAAAATAGTAACAGACATTTGAAAAGAGCCTGTGTACTTCTCATTTTCTCAGTAGTGATTATCATAGATTTGTAAGGAGAATTCAGTGTCTGTGCTTATCAGTTGTACTCTGCTACTTATCATTTAAGTTTTGTCAGCATAAGTGTCTTGTACTTTCTGAGGCCTGCCCTGCACTTTTTATGGCACGTGTTCTTTCATTGCCATACGGGTCCCTAAAACTAAAGGTATATATGATGACAGTGATCATGATGGTGGTGATGATGATGATGGTTCCAAGAACCTAGAATGGTACAGGATAGAATACCTCTTCCAAATCCTCCTGAATATGAAACCAGACCCATTATGAAAACAGAAGTAACAACTGGACAGCAAGGTGGAGTGGGAAATCCCACCTGTAAAATTATCCCATTCAACTCTATTCAGATGTTAAGAACACCATGGCTGCAAGCCAGGTAAGAGTGAAACTGAATATTTATGGCTAGTGTGCCTAATTGCAGGAAATAGACTTTTACTAAATGGTGATGAAGCCAATGGATTTTGGGGTACTGGGGTTCTTTTAAATTCTGAACCCAAATCCCCAGTTGATCCCCACTCAATAACAAGCAAGCTGGCATACTGGGCTGAAGGAGTGGATGTGTTGAAGAGAGGAGAGTCTCTGTTAATACCCGTTAAATCCTTGAATGAGCTCTCCACACCTATTACAAAAGCTGCCTGTATCCAGGCAGTTCCATAGCATAACTGTATTAATGTTTCTATTTCAGCCACTGTGAATTATGACATACTGAAACCATTAAAGGAGCCCCTGCCATCCTCAAACATTATCTCATTGCAAAACAAGATGCAATTGGGACACACAAATTTCAGTGCTCTGTTTGTTGTAGGAGAGATTGTTGGAGATCAGGGAGAAGCCTTTCTATGCAGGGATATCCTTACCTGGGAAACATTAATGCATGATGCCATAAATCACGAGCAAGAGACAAAATAGGATAAAACATCTAGAGAAACCAAACACACAGGTCACAAGATCAGTTAAATAAATCCCTGGAACAAAACTCCCTGATAGTCCACTCAAGACTCAGAGATGGAGAGAACTACATAGTCCAGCCTTAGCATTAAGCATTCCAAGAGCTGCAATTCAGAGACAGCCTGGCAGCATTATCCAGGGTCTAATTCGTTGCAGTTCAGAGATGACCCCCAGTTCAGAGAAATGAGGGTATCAATCAGAGACAAAGTACTCCAAACACTCAGAAGACTAGTTGCTGTTCAGTAAGTGTTGTATTTAAACAAAACATAGAAAAGGAGGCAGTGTGCACATGGAGCTTTATGCGTAACTGTAAATGGGATAAATATATGTTGACACAACAAAAACTAACTTAGTCTACACAATGTATCCTACTACTTCTGAGACCCCGGATAAGACTATTGAAACCTTATCCCCACAAACTCCTAGGATTGGACCCCATGCCATCAAACATACAGGCCAGCAACACGTGCTATTTAGTCCTTCATTGTTCCTTAAATGAGTGGAATTATCAAGGCAGATTAATATCTTTGCAATTAAACCTGTTTATTCACCATTCCTGCAGGACGGTTAGTGTGGTTACGTGGACAGTCCAAAATTATAAAGGAGAGATGTGATGGACATCCTCGAAAAGGATTAGGAATATTAAATAGGATGAATGCTGAACTCCTAACAAACAAAATAAATCCACTAACAAGTGGTATATACCACTTGGAACATCCATTGTCATCTTTCTTATCAGCATTAAGAACTAATCAATGGATGCTGTCAGATATATTAGCTCAATGGGAAAGGATTGATGAAAATCACCTGTAGGTGCAGCACAAACCAGTATCTGTTATGCTCTTAGCTGTATCCAAGATGAGTTGTGGATAAAATTTACTGCCGTAATGATTATAAGGGAGGTGCCCAAGGACACCTTGGCTACTGAAATGAAAAGGTAGTCTGGGATAGTGCAACTGAATTTGAAAGTGAATTCCAATATTCATGGCATTGAGCTAATTTCACCTATGACCCTACTGTCAGTAAAGCCACACGGTTTTTTTGACAATACACAATACTTCAGTATACCCCAAATACCCAGCTGTTACCTTGGGATTGCATCACTTTGGAACTCTACTCTATCCAATAGAACATAGGGTACGGGTGCAATAAAATAAGAACAAATGGAAACTGTTGTTGTTCATGTGTTGTATGGGATCTATTTGTGAAAGGAATACTTTTAAGGCCCAAGGGACAACACAATCTGACACACATAGTCCAGGACATTCCTGCAGATTATTGAAGATAACTTTTTGTTGCAAGTGGTGGAGGAGCCAAGGAAAGGTGTGCTGCTGGACCTTGTACTAACAAACCAGGAGGGACTGGAGGAAAGCTAGTGTTACTCCGATCTTCAAAAAGGACAGGAAGGAGGACCCAGGAAACTACTAGCCAGTCAGCCTTACCTCTATCCCTGGAAAAGTAGTGCAACCAAGCATTCTGGGAGTCATCAACAAGAATGCAGAAGAAAAGAAAATTATCAGGAGAAAGTCAACATGAATTCACCAAGGGAAATCTTGCTTGACCAGTCTGATAGCTGCCTATGATGAGATGGCAGGATGGGGTACTAAGAGGAGAGCAGTGGATGTTGTCTACCTCAGCTTAAGCACTTTTGGCACTGTCTCCCATAACATGCTCATAGGTAAGATCAGAAAATGTCGTTTAGATGAATGGACATTGAGGTGGATCAAGAACAGGNTAACAAACCAGGAGGGACTGGAGGAAAGCTAGTGTTACTCCGATCTTCAAAAAGGACAGGAAGGAGGACCCAGGAAACTACTAGCCAGTCAGCCTTACCTCTATCCCTGGAAAAGTAGTGCAACCAAGCATTCTGGGAGTCATCAACAAGAATGCAGAAGAAAAGAAAATTATCAGGAGAAAGTCAACATGAATTCACCAAGGGAAATCTTGCTTGACCAGTCTGATAGCTGCCTATGATGAGATGGCAGGATGGGGTACTAAGAGGAGAGCAGTGGATGTTGTCTACCTCAGCTTAAGCACTTTTGGCACTGTCTCCCATAACATGCTCATAGGTAAGATCAGAAAATGTCGTTTAGATGAATGGACATTGAGGTGGATCAAGAACAGGCTGAATGGCAGAGCTCTGTGTCATAATCAGCAGAGTAGAATCCAGCTCAGGCCTGTAGGCAGTGGCATTCCCCAGGGTCCAGTCTTGTTCAACTTCTTGATCAATGACTTGGACAAAGGGATAGAATGTACATTCAGCAAGTTTGTTGATGATACAAAACCGGGAGAGTGGCTGGTACACCAGAAGGCAGTGCTGTCATTCAATGGAATCTTGGTAGGCTGGAAGAACTGAGCAAAGAGAAACCCGATGAGGTTCAGCAAGGACCTGCACCTTGGTAGGAATAACCCCAACTACCAATACATTTTGGGGGCTGTCCTCCCAGAGAGCAGCTCTGCAGAGGAGGATGTGGCGGTCTTGGTGGATGACAGGCTGATGATGAGCTGGCAGTGCCCTTGTGGCCAGGAAAGACAATGTATCCCGGGCTGCATCAGGAACAGTGTGACCAGCAGGTCAAGGGAGGTGATCCTCCCCCTCTGTTCAGCCTTAAGTGAGGCCACATCTGAAGTGCTGTGTCCAGTACTGGGCTTTGGAGTGCAAGAAGGACAAGGAGCTACTGGAGAGGGTCCAGAAGAGATCCACAAAGATGATGAGGGGTCTGGTGCATCTCTCTTATGAGCAGAGACTGCAGAAGCTGGGCCTGTTTAGTCAAGAGAAGATTGAGAGGGGGTCTCATTCTTATAAATACCTCCAAGTCAGGTGCCAAAAGGATGGTGCCAAACTTTTTTCATTGGTACCCAATGACAGGATGAGGAGCAATGGCCATTAGCTAAAAGACAAG
>VXBX01008041.1:46390-63565 GCA_013400415.1 Scytalopus superciliaris
CAGGTTGAGGAAGTGATTCTGCTTCTCTACTCCATTCTCATGAAACCCTACCTGGAATACTGTGTCCAGCTCTCAGGTCCCTAGCAAAAGAATTACATAGAGCTACTGGAGCAAGTTCAGGAGATGGCCACCAAGATGATTAGAGGGCTGGAGCACCTGTCCTGTCAGGAAAGGCTGAGAAAATTGGGTTTGTTCAGCCTGGAAAAGAAAAGGCTCCATAGTGATGGTGGTAGATGATTGTGGCCAGTTGGTACCTGGAGCGAGTCTACGAGAAAGATTGAGAGGGAGGGACTGTTTGCAAGAGCATGTGCTGACAGAACAAGGGGAATGGATTCAAACTGAGAGAGTATAGGTTTAGATTAGATATTAGGAAGAAGTTCTTTACTGTGAGTGTGATGAGGCACTGGAACAGGTTGCCCAGAGAAATGAGTGGGCTATCCCTGGAAGTGTTCAAGGCCAGGCTGGATAAGGCTCTGAGCAATGAGTGGAAGGTGTCCCTGGAACAAGGTGGTCTTTAAGGTGCCTTCCAACCCAAACGATTCTATGATTCTGTGATCAGAATCATCTGGCCTTATCATCTGTGTCTGAAAGGAGTAGTGAAGGTGACAGCTGAAGACTACTGAAGTAGTAGACTATCAGACCAGCATCTTCCAGCCCAGTCATTCTTCTGGTTTTTCACTGAAAGAATAAACCAGAAAGGTTGGTGGCACTCTAATGTTACATACTTAGGTCCTAGTGTCACTCTGACTGAGCTGTGTGAGAAAGCCCATCTCCTACTGGGGGTGCTTCATGTACTGCATGGATAAACATGGTTGTTAACCTATTCTGACAAGAAGAAGTGTGAGTCATGTGAGATTTAGCTTTTTCAAACAGTCAGATTAGTGTGCCATTAAAAAATAAAAAAAACCTCCTTGGAACAGAATCAGGCACGTGAACTGAATTTCAGGCTAACACAGGCAGGCAGCAGATGTTATTGCTAATATCTGTCCTTTAAAAAACCCCATCTGAAGAATGACTTGTTATTGCCAAGGTCAAGATTGCTGAAGAAACCTGCATTTTCACAAGGAAGAGAGATGCTTCTTTTAGCCTGTTTTTGTTTTTGGGTTTTTTTCCAGAAATGTGGAAAAAGGCAGCACAGAAATACAACTGGCATAAGTTTTCTTTTTCCTTCTGATTTCAGGTTTAACTCTTTCTGCAGGTGTAGTAATGTTTATGTCTTTTATCACTACTTAGATTAGGATAGCAACAAGCAGCATTTATGGATGGAAGATACATTCTTTTCCACTGTAGAAGTGCTGAGCAGCTCTTACTAGCATCTGAACTGGGGTGAAACCATGACAGTCCTTTCTGGCACCCAGTGTGGTACTTGAAGGGTTTGAGATAATTGCATATTTGATTGGGATGTGCTAGTCTGAATTTATAGCTGTTAGTGTTTAGCTAGTAATCACAGGCTCCTGTGCTTGCCATGGGGCTTACTTACCTAACTATATACTAGAGTCTAGGGCTTGTTAATGGCCACTTTTTGCTTTTGGTGCTTGCTGTGGTGCCATACTGCTGGTCACCTCATGGAATTGTGCATAGAAATGTTTTGGTAACAGCCATGGCAATGCATCTGGGCTGGCACATGGCCAGGGTACTGCTGCTGTTCCTGTGCTGCTGTACTGGACTGCACTGGCTGGAATTCCAGTGTGAACTTGAGTTGAAGGGACTGTGACATGTGGATGAGTCCACAATGGAGCAGAGATCCAGCTGCAGTCTGTGGAGGATCCTGTGTCAGAGCAGGTGGATCCCTGAAAGTGGATGTGACATGTAACCCCACAAAGAGCCTGTGCTGCAGCAGGCTTGCCAGCAGGATTCGTGGCCTCATGGGGCACCCACACTGGAGCAGGGTCCCTTGCAGCCTTTGGTGCAGGTGATGGTGAAGCAAGCTGTCCCCTTGCAGCCCATGGAGGACTATGATGTGGACTATACTAATGGTGAACTCTGGCAGGAACCTCTTGTTGCAGCCAGGCTGGGATCAAAGGGAGGAGTTTATTGCAATATTAAACCAGATAACCTGCCCAAAAGGACCAGGGATGGAGATTTTAATGGATATATCTTTAAATTGTTGTAAACCATGGCTTGATTTGTATGTTACAGGAATTACTACAGCAGGAACCACCCAAACCAATAGGTGTAGTGTAACAATGACCGAACCCAAGCTGTCTTTGATGCCCAGAGACAAAAGCAACGCACCATCCCTCCTGTCCTGAGTGACCACCAGAATAAATGGACCCCAAAGTCATGGACTAGATGATTTCAACAGACATTTTGATGAGTTAAAGTTCGTTTACGGGAACTAAGTAAATCTCTGACTGAGGCAACCAGGAACAAAGAAATAGCGCCTATTGTATGTGGCCCAGAGAGAGACCGAGGTGTAAAACTATAAAAGGAACTTTAGTGTCTGCTTCTGCTCTTGGGCTTCCAGATCCTTTAATCTGTCTGTACTAAAACATAAAGGAATAGCCAGCAGAGTGGTAACGCAGAATGTAGGACCCCAGTGGAGACCAGTTGCATATTACTCCACTCAACTAGATTCACTTGCAGCAGGAGCACCAGCCTGTAAAAGTCAGTGGAAACAGCAGCAACAATATTAGAAAAGAGCTGCCCCTTTATCCTGGGGCATCCTGGTAACAGTCCATGTCCCACATGATGTAGAAATACTGGTAATACAGTATGCAAAAGACTGATAAAATACCATACATTTCACTATTTATGAATTATTGTTGAAACATGTCTCTTAAATCCATGGGGTTTGTATGCAGAGGTGCTTCAAAATAGATTTAAAATTTGATATTCAATAACCCAAAGTATAATGGTTCCTTCAGCCCAAATGAAGGCTAAAACTATTCAAAGGCAAAAATCTGGAAGAATTATCTTCTTTGTTTTACAAACACATTTTAAATGAAGAGATGTTGGCAAATTTAATCTGCTATAGCTTACAAGATTCCTGAGCATTGATACAAATTCCAAATTTAATTTCATTGAAGATTTAGTGAAAGTAATGCCTTTACCAGATTCAGACCCATGTAACTGAAGTTATCTACTGGTGGCAGTAAAAACTAACAACCAAATACAGTTTCTGTGAACAGTTCCTTCAATTAAGGATAGATTATATATGTACTAAATTGGCTTGGGACAACATCCTATTGGATGTTGCTTACTATTAGCATGGGCCTTCCAAGTATTAGCATAGACTTTGGAGTTCTTTTGAATGCACTTCAAAATTTGGTGTCTTTTGATATATTACTAAGGTGAAAATGTACCTACTGCTGAAGAAAGATGTATGGCATGATGAGTGTTAACAGTATGCAACCCAAGCTTTGATGCTGCAATGATCTTCCTAACAGCAGATAGTGTAATCTTAAAAAAGATATAACCTTGAATCCTGTGGGTCTAATATCTCCAGCTAATGATGGAGAACATCACTATGTGGGCAAATTGTACAATTATACTATGTAAGACATGAACTGATTTAACTGATGATCCCTCCATAACCCAGTTCTAATTGCAGATGGATCAGTCTACTTACCTGCAAGGACAGCAATGTTCTGGGTATGCTGAGGTGAGCTGGGGACAGGGAGTAGAAACAGAATCATTCCCAGTTATGATGAGTGCACAAGGAGCAGAACTAGCAGCTTTGACATGTGCAGCACATCTGGGAAAAGGGAAATGAGTTAACCTCTGTGAAAATCAGACAAGTGCCTACAATCTTTAGGACAAGTAGAATAGATGAATAGGACATTGAAAGAAAAGTTAGCAAAAATAAGCACACGCAATAATCTGAAATGGCCAGAAAATTTACATTAGGATCCTTGGGATGTTTGGAATACTCTGAAACAGCACGTAGAACTAACACCAGCAAAAAGTCTCTTTGAGAGGCACTTAGCTACACCAGGGACTTACAGCTAAGACCAGGTTCGACGGGTAAATAATTTCAGCCCAGCCCACCTGAAATACAAGTACAAGATGTACAACCTGGAGATGAAGTGTTATCCAAGATACTCTCATGAATTCAAGTTTTGGGTAAGGATAACTGGATACACCATTCTCATATCAAACAAGTAGTGTGTGAGCAGTCAGTCAATAACTGACTTTTGAGAATCTTTCATGGTAGTATCTTGATAATGATTTCTACCCTATGACAATCTTTTTAGTTTTAATCCTGCTATGTTTATCTCCTACAGTGATGTTGTAAGGTAAATGGTTAAAGGTAGGATTTTTTGCTATGACAGTCTTACTCTAGATGTTTATTACTGGTAAAATATTCTGTATTAAATGCAGTGGATAAATGCCTTGAAATTTGCTTGTTTGGAGGTTTTTGTTCCTTTTAGTATATTAGCAGGTATGCTCAATTAAAAGAAAAGGGAGGACTGTTGAGGAATACATCTGGTCTGGGTAGCTGGACATGCAATCTGCAGATTGAGGTGCAGATTGAAATGCAGATTGAGCTCTGAGTGGGAGCCTGAGAAAGGAGGCCATAAACTGCCAACCTTTGGGATAATGAAGAGCATAAAGATGGGTCAGGTGAATGAACACTGAGAGACCCAACAGGAGTCAGGAACGGCCAACCTTTTGGATTACAAAGTAGATGGGTGACACCAGCCAGGTGGATGCGCATGAAGAAAGGGACAGGAGCAGAAGACTCCTGAGGAAGAGTGAGACTTGAGCACAGGGAGATGGTGAGGGTATAAAAGCTCTGGGATTCCTTGGCTGGGGGGCCCCTTCTCAGAAGTACCAACTCAAGCTGTTTCTGTTACTGTGTCAGGAATAAATCACTTTATGGAATGAGACATCTGAGACTCTGCCATGGGCTCAACCCAGGAAGGAAAGCTGGTCTGACTGCGTGAGTGGGGGGTGTAGGAATCCCATGGGGACCTGTTGGGTCGCTGGAGCCTCCCATTCAGAAGGGACTGCAAGCCCAGTGGTTAAGGTCTCATGAGAATGACTGCCAGAGGGTGTCTTGAACGCTCAGACTGGGAATTTTCTTTAACAAACTCTCATTTTTAGTGCTTCGCATTTGTCTCTACTTTCAAGTTAGCTGAAAGTACCACTTACTTGAAAGTTACTTAAGTACCACTCTTCTTTGTGTATGGCCATCACAAATGATCCTGTTTCAATACAAACAGAAAAGTGTACTGTGGCTGGGCAGACAGAAAGCACAGAAATCCTGAAATTTGAGTTACTTGATTTTGAAGAGCAAATTCTTTGCATTTTTCCCTTTAGCCTGTAAGCTGAAATGTTCCCAGGCTGTTAATTAAAAATTGTATATGAAAAGGGGAGGTTGGTCTTGCTTTAGGTTTTCCACTTAACTTTTTCTTTCACAGGTGAGTGTGAATGCAACAGTTCCATTAAAAAAACCAAACAAACAAACAACCCCCCCCCCGAACAAAACAAAAAAAGCTTCTGATGTTTTGTATTTTTACAGTATACCTATTACAAAAATTATGATATGCAACCATGGGCTTTACCCTGCACCTCTGTTTGTAGAAGTAAGAGGCTGTATTTAGTTTCCACTGAGTTGGTGCAGTTTGGAGTAGATGAAAGGATCTTCCTCAATTAGAATAAAATGTTATTCTTTAGTGAGTTACTTTTTAGCCTTAACACAAAAATCACTTTAAAACCATTTGAAAAATAGGTTGTTTGATAAACACATATTTTTCAGAACATTTATAAACCTAATCTGGTCTTTTCATCCAAGCAGGTGTTGATATATCTGTAGTTACAAGCACTGAGTAAACGAAAAGTTGAAAACATTCATCCTGTTCTTCATGGTGGAAAGGTACTAACCAATAACCAAAAATACAACATGAGGGAATGCAATGAAGAGAGACAATAATTTTACAAATATTCAGTAAATTCTAGTCTATTCTTTGAAAGTTAACTAATACTTTGTAAATAATGATTCTGTACCTACACACCTAATAAAGTAGGTCTTTTTGATGCATATAGCTATACTTTTGATGCACGACTTATTAGACATGTCGAGTGTCTTCTCTGTAAAAACTACAATACAATTGGGAGTTTAGCATCCATAAATCATATGTAATATCCTGGAGGAACAGAAACAGTTCTTTTGGCTCACTGTAACTTCAAGAAACTGTTAAGATCTTTACATAATGAACCAATTGAAATTGGAAGTGTCTGTCACATAGAATCTCATTGCTGTTGAACACAAAGACACTCTTTACTATTTTTTAAAGAAAGTTGATTTTGCTTTAGAAGAATAAGTAGACAGGTAAGGGAAGGCTTAAGGAGACACCAGACACAGAGGCATTGCTGACTTAGGTCTGAAGAAAAATAAGAAAAACAGGAACTGTGCTTTAAATGCTACTTAAACTAACAATATCTGAGAACTTTTCCCCATGCTGAAGACTTTGCCAGAGGTGATTACCAGCTGTTCCCCTAGTTGCAATACTAAAGACTGAATAATGTGGTAGAGATGAGTTTAAAGGCAGTAACCATGCTGCTTGTATTTTTATACCATAGCAAGTAATAGATTTAGACAAAATGGCTGAAGAGCACTGATGAAAGATGAATGGAAAGCTTTCTCTTGGCATTAGAGGAGATCTACAGCACCTGATTTTGCAACATGCAAGCGCAAAAGCAAAGATTGAAAATACTCTTCACTCCAAGGCAGCAGCTTTATTAACCTATTCTGAATAAAGACTCAAGAGCCCTGTTCCTTTGTGTCTGATTTATATTCAGTGCCCTTGTTACATTTTTCTGGTTGTGCTCTGAAAGGGAAGAGGGAGTGGAAGCAAGTGTCTCAGTGTGCACTTCCATTGCCAAATGCTGGAGGTAAAGCACAGGAATGTGATTATTTGCCTTACAAGTTCATGAACAAACTTCTTCTCTTATCACAGTTCAACACTTAAATTTAATAATTGAAACCTCACATGAACAGTTTACTCAGCATCAGGTCTGGCTTTCTCAGTGGAGAGTGTTTTCAGTTAACTGTGCAGAAACATACACAAATGTGCTTCATATTTAAGTTGAAGTCTAAAAACCTCAGGTAAAAACTATGAAAGGTGAGCAACTACCAAAAAATTGGATTAATGTACTTAAAGGAACTGCTACAAGCAGGGAGCAACAACAAGTTCGTCCACATAGCTGACAATGCAATTTCGTGCTAACTGCCACATCCTTTCATGGGAAGGGTTCAGAGGCCCCTCATCACCTGTTAATTAGTTTGTATTTCTGTGAGAGAAAGGTGGGTTTTGAAGTTTTACCAGGCACTGTTCAATTTAAATACATTTCACCATACACAGCTTCTAGACAAACAAGAATGACATTTTCCTACTTAGACATCTGTTAGGTGTGCCTTGAAAACCTGTGCAAATGTAGTCCTCAGCAGGGAGGAGAAACAAACACCTACCTGGTATTTTCAAAGTATGAGGAAGCTGCCCAGTATTATCAAGACTCTTCTCGGTTTTAATATTCTGATTCTCTCAGGGGGGAGTGAGCGAGTGGCTGCATGGGGCTGAGTTGCCAGCTAGGCATAAACCACAATACTGCTGAACTTCTGTCCCATGAATTCCACAAGCAGTGGGGTTACTGTCAAATGTATATACTGGCAAGTATAAGCAGTGTCACCAGGCCATATCCATGGCCCACGGAGGTCTCCATGCTAAGACACAGAGAAAAAAGGAAGGGTGAAAATATACTCTTATTCCTCCTAGCCAATGCTATATCAACATGCTACACTGCTCAGTGAGATAAATGTGTTGAATATATCGGATACTGTTTTCAAACCATTAGTATGCAGAAAGATTACAAGAATAATCAAATTTGCTTCCTAACCAAATTACATTGTATTAAGAAAAACACAATCATTTCTGCCTCAAGCACAAATGTATTAGTGCTAATGAAAACTTCAGGGCAGCTTTTACCAATTTCATTGCAGACTACCTTGGAACATGGTAGTTCAATTATTCTCTGCTGTGCCACATTGCATTCTTAACTTTTTTCAGACAAGTTTCATTGAAATAATTTTGTTTGATCTACAGGTTTTAGGTAGTTTAAAAAGGAATGGAACATGATAGGAGTTCAAATGGCTAAAAGCAAATAGGCTTGATTTAAAATACCTACCGTCAAGTCATAATACATTCCTGTCAAAGATGCCTGTTGTAAGTGTGAGTATACTTTTAAGATCATGGAAGTCTCCAGGTGTGCTGACTTTATACTCTTCATTACACCGGTCCACTCAATATGAAGAACTATTTAGTCTAAGCCAGTCTTGCATAAGAATTAGGACTTTTAAAGACAACACACCTCCAGCATTTGAGGATGGCACAAAAGAAGAAAATACCTTCAAAGTGACAATATAATTTTGAAGTCATATTTCTGACAATGAAACATGGGTTCATTGAGTCCTGTATGTCCATGGCCCATCAAATGCAATCTTTAAGCAAGAATTTCCAATCTTGCAGTCCCTTTTTTCTTGCTCTTTAGGGCTTTGATTTTGGGTGGTGATGGTTTTAATTTTTTTGTTTGGTTTGGGTTGAGTTGGGTTTCCCACCACCAGCCTCATCCCTGCTATCTAGGCTTTAATATATGTCGCAACAATTTAATTCATGTTTTGGAAGCCAAATAGCATGTTAACTACTTCCATAATCCACCATTTTGTGTTCATGCTTAAACAAATCAGTTGACCAGAGGTGGATGATTGTTCTCTGAGGGATCTTGGCTGTGTGCTTTCATATTGTATTTATGCAGATATTTTATGAGTGTCATCACCTCTACTAGTTTTGGAATAGCCTTTGGAGAAACAAAGTTATGTCTGTTGTTTGGGGTACTTCTACTAGGAAGATTTCCCCCCCTCTGATATAACTGTGGGTTTTCTCAATCATCTTTTGCAGTTTAGTAGGACTTGTACTTACCAGAACCTTCTGTGTTCTATTAATATGGCTGGAGAAAATAAATATTTTTAACTGGTCTCTTCACTTTTTTCGGGTTTTCTAGATATCACTAATGTGTCCTATCCATTTATTTTTCCAACATCACATTTTCTATAGCATGGTAACTGCTTTAGTTTGTGAGCTCTTTCACTACAGCTATCTTTCTGGCATTCTCTATGATCAAGAATGCTGCAAACAGATTATTCTTAGGCTACTTATGTAACTCCCTTTACAGCATGGTTTATTAACTCAAGGGTGCCTCTAATATACTGGAGTGTGTTCATGTGAGCACTGGACCACCTGTACAGTTCTTCCACTGTTTAATATTCCTGATCACCAAGACTGTTTCTGTAGTAATCTGCCAAAAAAACAGGCAGTGAACAAGGTACAGAAGTTCTTTCCCTTTCTCTCTTCCTCCTTCCTTCCCTCTGACACGTCTTATTTACACCTCATTCTCAGCCTGTAACTGTGCATGTATGTAACATGAAAAAATTTCAAAATGGTCCATATCTTTATCATAATCAGAGTTCAGCTGAATTTCTAAGTATTTTCTCTTTTGTAAATTGCCACAGGTTTGGAGGACAGGTCCTTTTGAGGACTGAAAACTGAATAAAGTGTAGGAAGTAAAACTAGGGCTTTTCAGGGTGAAAACCAAGACCATAGTGGTGGTGAGGGACAGGGTTTATTCAATGTTTTTGTCAGTGATCTGAAGAAACAAGCACATAGTGAAGTTTGAATTGTCCTTAAATTGTCTGAATTTTGTCCTTTTTTTTTTTCCCAGAACTATCAGTCAAGACCAAGCTAAATTTCCTTGGCTCCTGTGGTTCTCCAGATCACTGCTCTGTGAGGCAGTGTTGGCACTGAATCTTTGTCCTTCCGAAGGATCCAGGGCAAAATTCATCACCGAATCATTAACTGACAATTAAAGAATGAAAAGTGGTAATTTGACAACACTTCCAAGTAGCTGGAAGTGGATGGAAATCATTATCAGGAAGGGTTTGGCTGTGCTTCTCAGATGAGATCTGGGCATCACTGTGCAGAGAAGAGGAAGGTTTATATCTGACCCTATTGTAGGGAAGCTGTCAGCTCTCGTGTTTTGCAGTTTGACAATCGCCCGTCAGCACCAACTTCTGTTTGCCCTTTGATTGACACTTAATGAGTGAGGTCTGTCACACCAAACACAAAGAACAATGTTTCCTGTGGTGGAAACCTCAACATTTAAAGTTTATTTCTCTTTTGTATTGTACTAGTTAGCATCATTCAGATCGGTTACTTACAGGAAAGGATAGCACAGTGAAATACAGGATTATTCCAGCTAGATCAATTACAAATAAAGCAGGGTGGAATTATTTTTCAGTGTCAGGCAATTTCAACCATTTAAAGATAACTGTGCCTGTACATCCTAAATAAATTACATGGAGCTGTGTAATTATAATTTTCAAAAAGCTGCAGAGGCTGCTCTATTTTGCAAGCTGTCAGACAGTGCTGTAAAAGTGTTGCAAACTGCAGCTAAATATCACCACACAAATGAGATCACTGTCTCTCATCACATAGTGAAAACAATTTATCTGCAGGAGTTATTTTGAAATATTAACCTGAATCCTAAAACAGGCAGCTAACAACAGAGTATATCAACTAATCCTGAAGAGGAGATAAAATTTCTTCACTGTTTTATTACACCTCATTATACGGACTATTTGAGACTATATAGATGTCCAAGCTAAAACTACAACAAATGCCAGATTTTTATTTTTCTTCTCTCTTTCCACCTTTCTCCTTCCAGTGAATGCTGTGAGGTGTCATTAATCTCTCTAGCAAAGTAGTCTTTCACATGACATAATAGAATATCTCATAGTGTGCACTGGCACAAAATGGATTAAGGAATAAGTGGGCAGTTATTAGCTTTCAGTGATTTCAAATCTGAGCAAAGTAGTGGTTAGATCGGCCTGGATTCTACAGTCTTCACACAATGACTATTACTGCTTTATGAATAACTTTTTTAATGCTTGTGAGAATTATCTGTATTTTTTCTCAAAGCCTTCTCCTGTTGTCAGGCCTTGTCCTACACACAATTTAGCACATGAACAATGTCTTCACAGATGTCTTCACAGTTAGTGTGATTTTTATGTGCTTGATATTTTGAGTTTTCTTGGTCTGGAATGAGATATAAAAATAATTCATATAGCTGTTATTTTCCAAGTGCAAATCAGGGTACAAGTACAAATCTATTCTAGATAGACATATTCCTCTACCCAAAAAAACCCCCAAAATACCAAACAAACAACAACAACAAAAAAGTTAGATTTCCAGTTACCTCTTATAAACATGTATATATTTAAAAAAATATCCAACCCAAAACAGTAAAGGAAAATGTGGAGCTTGACGCAGAATTAGACTGTAGTGAACACATCTGAAAAATCATGTGTACATTCAAGAGCCAGTAGTCATTCGAAAAAAAAAAAACACACATGGCAGGCCTGATTTTTTGGTGGTACTCTTTTAGTTTCTCTGCTAAAAAAAATTAATTTGTATCTGTTAGTTTATGATATGATGGTTTCATTCATAATATAATTGTTGCCTAAAATACCTAGGAAGAAAACTTCCACGACAGGGCAAGGCAGAGAAAAGATCTTTTACTATGAGTTTAGCTATAGCAATCCATGACGCGCGCGCCGGGATCACAGAATTCTACAAATTTATGATTCTACTTAATTTCCCTATCTAGAAAATACATCCAATGTCTAATTAGCCCACCCCCCTGCTATCTATAACNGACACCATTAAAGGGAGCACAGCTTGTTTAGCATGGAGCAGTCTTTGGACTTTGTGAACTCTACAAGCAGGTAGAAAATAAATGCACAGTTTCTCAATTACTTATAAAATTATTGTGGCAGTATTTTTGTGTTATGGCACTTGGTATTTCTATTTCAAACCATATAGAGCATGATTCTGAAAGATAAAAGAATTATACTGCATATATTAGATTCAAAAGGGAAAACTAATATTTCTGTAGGCATAAGAAGTGCAGAGCTCTGAAACCTTAAGTGTATTAAAATTGATGATGTGGGCTTTACTTTAATTTGCATCAGCTTGAAAATGCTGAAGTCACTTACAGCAGAGTAAATGATTAAGTTGAAATGCCTTAAATTACTTTCTTATGATCAAAGGATAGAAAAACCCCAGAAAGTAAGGTCTAACCAGAATTCATAAAGATTATGATCATTCTCACAAATCTATTTTCAATTCAATCCACAGTAAAGTATGGACTAGTACATCTGGGGCCTTTAGGAATATTGATGTTATTTATGGAAAAATACTTTACTGCTTTATACCAGTTTAACTACATACCAACAGCCATTTATGAGAGGAAATCTGGAGTGAGAAAGGAGGGTAATGGTGAAGGTACAGAGGCCTTTAAAATACTGAATACACCAATTTAGTTCTGGCTACATAGGAGGTGTGGCAAATAAGCCTGAGTTGTCAGCCTTGAAATGCCTTTAGAAGAAGAGTCATGTCTGGATCCAGATTTATTTTGGAGCAAATCTTTGCTAAAACATTCATGAGGCTACTCATTTATCCCCCAATGGATTGGACTTTGCAAGTTTTTAACCACATAACCAGGTGTTTCTTTTTTGCATTGTCCTTCAGATAGATATGCCTTAGCTGGACTACAGAGCAGATGTTTCTGTAAGGACCAATTCCTCCTCATGAAATACCAAATACAAATGAAAAGACAGAAAAATACATTCAAGCAGAGGGATTAGAGGAAGGATTATACCCAGAAAAAGGGTGAAATGAAACTGCAGTGACTTGAAACAAAAGAATCATGATTCAGAGTCACATTTCTTCCCAGTTCTCTGCTGTTGCCACTTCATTTGCAGACCTTGCTCATCAAATTGTCTTTCACCGCCCTCCATGTCCTCTTACTTGCAAAGCAGTGACTACAGAATGAGAAGTTATAGCCCAGAAGCACAGATAAGCCTTGTTTAGAACATGAAACTCCCTGCATTTACTGGTTAGGTCCCCAATTCTGGAACCAGTTCTGCTCAGGAAGGAAGCACAAGTCTCAGCAATGCTGCCACTGGTAGTTCCTGTGAGAGAAAATGGCATGGGAGAAGACAAGAGGATGTCAGCAGTGGCACTGCTGCTGAGGAGTGCACAGTGTTCACAGCACACATTTCAGAAGTTCTACTTCTACAGCCTCCAGTATTCCCAGCTGGCCAGATCAGGTATTAGCAGCTAGAATAGCTCTTCCAGATTGACAGTGTCTGAAAAGAAACAAGGTTGGATACTCTTAGTTTTCCCCATGTTTTGACCCAAGGCAATTTTGACAGCCAAGAGATACGTGTCGTCAACACATTCTGTGATGCTCTGTTTAATGTTTAGAAAACACTGAAGAACCTTGAATTTCTATCACTCCACACCGCATTACCAGGACTTCCAGCAGCTAAACCCCTTCAGAGGCCATGTTTTAGAAAAAAATCCTCTTCTGTGTTTAGAATCCCAGTTGATTGCTCTTTACTGTTACTTTTTCATGCAATTTGTCATGCAGAAAAAACCCAGTAGCAACGGGCTCTCAGTGGTACCAGAGCATCAGTATAATATAATCCCAAGAGAGGCTAAAGCCCTTGAAGGTGTTAACAGCACATCCATCATATATTTAGATTTACTTTGCACATTTTTATTACTGCTAAAGTTTAACCAAACCTATTGAGTACTAATACGTTGAGCCATCTACTGAGCCTGCCCCCAAGACCACCAATTACTATAACTTCCAATTTTAATTATCTGTTCATTAGAGCTCTCCTTTATCTGTTCAACCTAAATTGTTAAATCAAAGGAGTTACTAATGAAGCATGATCCCTGGGACCCTCTAAATGCAAGATTATGACTGAAATGTACCACTGTGCCAAAAAATAAGTTTTGATGTGTGGATCTATCGTACTGGGTGGTTTTTAACTGCTGTATTGAGTGAAATTATATATGTAAATGATCTTACTTCCTTTTCCCCCATCAGCAAAAGAAGAGATTAGACAGAGTGCTAAAGCAGTGGTTTATATTTAGATATCTGTTGCTTTTTAATGGATTTTCTTTGTGTTACTAGTTTTGTTGCCATTTAAGAAACATTAACAAAACAACTGAGAGCAATGTTAAATGCTAAGCATGCTTAATAAATGTTGTGATGCTTTAATAATGGCCCTGTCAGTAGACTATAACTTTACAAATTATTTCCCTCTCTCTTAAAAAATAGAGATCCAATAAAAAGTGCACAAAAATCTTAGCATAAAGATGTCCTGTAGCTTTTATAGAAGGGAACCTCTTGTGTCATGGTTCATCACAAAATGGAATAAAACACATATATTTTTATGAAAAATAGCAAGTAGAATATCTTATTATTGACCAGAATATTTATAGAGCTTGTAGAATTGTTGTCTACAGGAAGGGTGCAGAACTTCTGGTGATATTTTGTTTTCTTGGGTAAGAGCCAGGTGAAATGTTACAAAAAAAGTAATCTGGGTATGGGAGCATTTGAACACACCTTTTGATCTTTGAAAATGAGGGTAGTCCTTCAAAACAAATCTCTGAATTATTTGTATTATAAACACTGAAGAGATTTTTTATTTTTTTTTTCTAGGATGTGACTGAATGCTTTGGGCTCCAAGCATATTGTCAAATGCCTTTCAGCTCCTTGGTTTCATTAATGTGATATTCGAGCCTGGTGAAGGTTCGCAGAGCTACTGCAGAGGGATGAGGTCTGAGGACTGTTCAAAGATATTCCCTGTAGCAACATCTTGTCAAGAGTAAGAGCTTAAGAAGCCAGAACTGGTAGGTTAGGATCTTCCAGTTCGAAATCTTTCAGCTACATATTTGTACAGGGCAACTTTTAAACCAAGCTTTTCCAAAGTTTATCTCTTTCTCTAGGATATTTCTGCATATGTCATAAAACCACAATAAATATCTGATATGCTTATAAAAATAGAATTAATCAGTGTCAGTGTTTAGACACAGGTCTGATTGGACACTTTTGGAAGGATTCTTATTCTTTTCCAGATTAGTCAATATAATTTCTAAATACTAATTATACCTATCAAAAGGATTCCAGGCAATCTTCAATGAAATCTTCATGATTCAGATGGTAAATATTTTGGGAAGGTATGGAAGCCCAGGAAGCCATATAGCTTCCTATTCAGTGCTGCCTTTAAGATTAGATGTTAAGAAAGAAATAATAGAACTAAACTTCCTTGGCAACAGTTGCCAAAAAGTCCTTCCAGAGTGACTTCATCAGCAGTAGAGGGGAATGAAAACACCCAAAGACATTCAGACAACAGTATCATATGTACTGCAAGGGTTAGAGTCTTTTTGGATACATGATGTTTGCATTCACATGCACTTTTTTTTTTTTGTNAGCAAATTTAAATGCATATCTGTAATTTTGCCAAGCAATGAAATTCATATATATTTGGCAAAACATTGACTCAAGCTTCCTATTTGAAAATAGGTAAAAACAACAGTCTTCCAAAACAACAGGGATTCTAATGGTGCAGTCCCATATCAAGCATTAAATAGATGAGGAAAAGTAGTTTTTTTTGTCTACCTGACAGTGAACACAAGTCTACCTCAAAAGAGACAGAAGAGTTTGTGAAAAATGACAGAGCTAAAGACTTGCTTTCAGGGAATAACTTCAAAAATTTGTACCTTACCATGTGCTTGATTATCAGTAGAAGAGGCACAAGGCAAAGCAGAGCTTCTCCCAGAGGCATGGGAAGAACCAGTTGTGCTTCATTTTGATGTCTTTTTCCTCATTACACCTGGAAGGTATAACCTTGTTATTCCTAGTTGCTACTTTGCCATTCCTTTAATTGCCTCCAGGTCATCTTAGCACTCATCAAGACAGCAAAGGTAAGAAAAGGTTCTCCCTCTCTCCACCACGGCACAGCCTTTGATAGGAGATGGGTGAGCAGGTATTCTGTCCCAGTGAGAGTCTTGATATAAACATGGTTCATCTGTAATACAGTATTATCATTGCATGACCCCAGTGTGGACATCATGCATGACATCACTGTGGAGATTGATTGGCACCTTGTTTGCAGCATCCTGACTTGAAAACACAAGGGACCTCACAAGAGCTTGACTGTAGAACCGTGAAATAAGCCTTCATGAAGGAATTCCTTTGCTGAAGAGCAATCCCTTTTACCTTTGAAGAGCAATCCCTTTTACCTTTGAACATAGTGCAATGAATCTCTTTTCCATAAAGATAAACTACTTTTTGAAGTCAGTAGAGATAACTTTGGTTTTAAATTCTTTCATAGCTGCTGCTTCCAAACCATTCTAGTGTAAGTGGACAGACATATTTCCTGTAGTTTCCAAGTATATTAAACTACAATTGAGTAGAAACTCAGTGTCATTATTAGATAAAAAACACGGATAGAAATTTCTCTGTAGTACTGGGAATTTAATTTTTCTGTGTTAGTCAGTAATACTTTTTTTGTTGTTGTTGGTTGGTTGGGTTCTTTTCCCTTTTTCTTGACTAATTTGAATTAAGAGACAATTTTGTTCTTTTAAAAAGTAGTTATCAGTGATTCGGGGCTCAATTGTATGTTGTATGTTTTTATATGTGTAGCCCTTTCTGTATGTTTTATATTGTCACATTCTTCCCCTTTTAATAAATACGTTATTTATGTTTATTGTCAGTGTATTCTATCATGTATTTGAATGCTATCACCTAATGAAAAACTCTGATGGTAAAAACTGATTTCATCAAGTTTTAACCTGGCATACGTTGAGTTGAAGGACAGGTGGTGATCTGGGTGCCTGACTTCAAGAACACGTCTGATCCATGTTCCACTGCTCTCAAACTAAGCAACATCTGGGGTTTGGACTGTGTCATAATCCCTCCTTGCTTCTTTTAGGGACTCTGAATGGTAATCACATTGCTGTCTATGCTAAGATTATAATAGCAAGACTTCTGCCACTAAAATTTCACTCCAAAATGTTTTTCTAGACTCACATCTCATTGTCAGTCTACTCCCTCAGATTTGTCTTAGTTTTTTTCATGTAAAGTTGGAGCCCACAATTTACTTCCTTCTGGTTTGTTTCTTTGATGTTCCTCAATTCAGAGCTAACTAGCTTTTATAAATGATGATCAAATAAAGTTCAGAATATATGTCCACACTGCCTATTTGCCTTTCAAGGACTGGACATTTCTTAAGTCTCTTACTAAGAGCTGTGCCACTTT
>VXBX01008041.1:63682-83831 GCA_013400415.1 Scytalopus superciliaris
TTTGATTTGGCCTTTGTGATTATGGCTAGTTTTCAGTTCATCTAGCTATTAAGCTTTACTGTTGTGATGCAGCAGAAGTATTGTTTTTCATAAGAGCTGTATTAAGTGAATAAGGGACCAAACCTGTGCTTGATCAGCTTAATGAGATAAAAGGACATTTCAGCTTAGTACAGAAAGGCAGAGAAAATAACTAAAATTGATTACCCTGTTTATCACTGACTCAATTTGTTGGTTCCCTTGGCAACTGACACTGAAGTAGATGAAGGTACTAGTAGCCTGAAGGAGATCAACATATAAGATTTCTATCAGCCACATTAACCATCTTCTGATTGTTGAAAGTATGGAGAGAAAAGTGCAACCTTAGTGGAGGGATTAGGTTGAATATTTGCTGTCAAGAAAATGGGAAAATATTGTGTTATACTACTATTTCACTTTCATTTATTGTTTTGTTGCCTGATCCAGATAACAAGCAAAATAGTTTACTCTGTGTTTTGTGTGAAAAATCTCCAAGATTAAAACACTCTCTAGAGTTTCAGTGATATGTGAAAGTCTTTATTTTTATATATTACTTGTAGATTCTGTTCCATATTTGATATAAAGCTGCTGCATTTGAGTTTTGGTATGATTTAATCTTTGTTGTGAGAAGCAGTTGGAAAATCTATGAAACTTAGAAATGGTGATTTACAAGACTAGAAATCTTTCCATAAACTACATAGTTCACAAATCCATTGGACAGGAGGAAACACTATACTGTCTGTAGCCACTGTAGTCACTATAGATTTCCAGCAAAGATATGGATTTTTCACAGTCTTGGTGGTATGTTTGCGGGTGTAGCTCTCTTTCTTCAATGCATTTTTGGTTTTGAATGCTCTCTCTTAAGCCTACAAAAGGCTGGGGGATTCTATTGTTTGTTCTACTTACAGGATGCTGTTCAAGAGTCTGTAGCACAGTATTTCCTCAGAAATGTGTCTTCTCATGCGCTTTGCTTTACTGCTGGATGTTTTCTGTCTCAATCAAGCCCCTTATTTGGGTCCATATTTTGATTTCTGATGAAATTGATTCATGAGGACCTGAAAGCTTGGATCTGAAGCTATTCACATCAATACGCACAATTCTTCTTTGTTTCCTGAAGACAGGTTCTATCAAAACTCAGAGGACCGTGAAGACTTTTGGGTCTGTTCTCAGACCCTTTTGGACAACTGAATCCTGGAATCCAGAGAATTGGGAAGCCAGACCCTGTCATTCTGTGGCTGTGTCTGTACTTTGGGATCTGGGAAACCTTCCCAGTTTCCAGGCCTGGACACTTGCCCTGAGCACATTCATTCCCTGTAGGACAAAATCTGTGCTGTTTTCCATCCACACACACACACACGTACACTCTGTTTCTAAAGGGAAAATCTGGGCACGTAGGCCAGCAGGGAGACCCAGTGTGTTCTCACAGTATGCCTCATCTGGACTGCCTGGGCTTGCCAAAAAGCCCACTTAGAATGCCATCTACACTTATTTGGCATTTCTGGGGTTTTTTTGGTTGCTTCATCCGAATTTTAACTGAAAGCCACTATCTTTTCACTGGAATACAAAGAACAACAGCCCATATATATGTGTGTAAAGAAAGCTTCAAAAGTTTTACAGAGTAGGGAATAATAATACGTGAGAGGTTTCTGCATGGCTCTGTTTCAGAAAATTTTAGAGCATTTCCAGCTAATATAGGTCAGGAGAACAGGATTCTTACACACTGAATGGAAAGCATTCATCTGCCCATATGAAACATATGCACTGTTGGCAGTGATATAGCTGCAACTGTAGTCATCTTTGGCAGGCTCAGCTTTTACTTGTTGTGTAAAAATATTTTCTGTCCTATTCTGTTTCCTTCTGCTGTTAGTCTAAGAGTTTGTCAACATCACAGTCCACTTTTCTCCCTCCAGGTTTTAAATCTGCTGTCAAAGGAGCTGCCCCCAACTAACAAAAATAGAATAAAAAAATAAAATAAAACTCAAATCAAATATCAATTCCAATTTTCTGGTTTTGTGCTTATTTTTTGGTGTTTAAATTAATAAATTGCCTTGGAGCTTTTCTCTGCATTCAGTACTGAGTGCTTACATATTAACAGCTGCACACAGCGTAACCTTTTAAAATTGGGTTCTATTTAATTAAGCCATGCACTAGCAACAAATCCTAACCCACTCAATTGTAAATTGTCACAGTTGTGCTGTGTGCTTCCTCCTGCTGAAATCTGATTTGCTTGGTTTTCTGCCATAGGGTATATAGCTGAAACAAACCAAATTCTGAGGCTTAATGAGGAAGAAGCAGAAAGACCCTGAAAGCCTATTTTGTTTGCTAGTTTGAGCTCACCAGAATGATCAACAACATCAAGAGTTCTGTTCCCGGGTGGAGCTTACACAGAAAACAGTCTCGGAGATACTTTCAAGTGTGCTGAGGCACAGACACTGAAGCTGTCCCATCTGGGAGCAATGCCCAGGCAGAATGTGCAAAAGATCAAAGAGGGGGAGGCTTCATTGGCGCTGGGATATCAGGTCTGCCCACCTTTTTTTCTTTTAAGTTTTGTTCCATGAGTGCACAGAAATAAAGAAAACAGACACAGAGAGGAAGTAATACAGTACTTTGTAAAGTCACTTTTCTCTAAGAATGCTTTTTCCTTCTCTCTGTCGCTGGTTAAAACAGTATGGATTAAATCTGTTCAGCCACAGCACTGTTAAATGGGATTTCTGCCAGTGCCAGCAACAAAGCAACAGCACAAGTGATTAATACCATAGATACAATGATAGATTTGTGATGATAAATTGAAATAAGGTGAGGACATAATGCTGCTGCCTTCTTGAATATCATGAAAGAGTTCTGCCCTTTGCCTGAGGACAAGAATTCTCCTTCATTTCTGGAATGCCAGTTTTAAAGTTATTTTTCTTATTTCTCTCTTGCCCATATCTGATAGAAAAACATTATCAGCAGCACTTTCACCTAGTGTCCCATTCAACATACAGGTTATTGAGCTTCCCAGCTAATGCTCTTTCCAGGTCAGGAAAATAAAACAGATTTCCCTTCAGGAATTCATTGCTTTTATGTGGCCCAATGCAAAGTATGATGAAGTTAATGAATCTTTCTGTCTCTGTTTGAATAAGACAAAGCCTCTGCTAAGCCAGAAATGGCCATTCTGTTTAGTCAACCAAGAGCTACAAAATTCAAATTAATTCAGTTATTTGCCTCTAAGAATATTTGCGTGATCCTCAAGTCTGTATCTGTGAGAATACATCTAGTTAGTACTGCAACTGCCGGTTTAGAAGTTTAGCTTAATATGTGTATTAATATTACAATACATGTTGAACAGCTTTCAAGGAGCTTCCTGCAATTTATTACATGATTAACACTCCAACTTCAGGAAGCTGGCATTGTGCAACCCCTGAATTTCAGTTTCTCAGCACTCAAATAATGCATTTCTTCCTCCACCCTTTTTTCACTAGCTCAGTTTTATAAATTATTTCATTACTTATAGACAATTGAATTGTTCTTCTGATTCTTTCCCCCCTCCCGCCCCCAGATTGCTTTATACAGATCTCTTGTATGAGAAGTGTGCTTGAGGTGTTTTATTTGGAGAGGTAGGAGGAGAAATGTTACTGTTTTGTTTGTTTTATTTGTTGCTTTTGCTTTTGTTATGCAAATTTGTATAATATGGCATAACTTGAAAATAAGATCCTGATAGCTGTCTAAGTAGTTTCCTAGGATGAAGGAGTTTAGTCAAGAGATTTCTGTGAAATGTGTTTCTCTTACTTCTAGTATTCCACTGCATAGAACTTTAACAGGCAGGGAAATAATGATGTGATTGTCCATACCATGATTTTAACTGTGACTAGGTGGAGACGTTTTTTTACTGCTCAAGAATAAAAAAATAGTTTACCTTGATTTAAAAGTCAAGGTACAGAATTAGCAAAATTTCAAGATAGAATAATCCTCATTGTTTCTCTGGTTCTTCTCTTAATTTTTCACAATGTGACTTCTGCTTCTGCTCATATTTATAACTGGAAAATAGTACACTGAGGCAACCATGTTTTTGCTTCACAGCTAAGCTGCAAAAATGACAGTGTCTGCTTTGCAGTAGACACAGCTTTGGGATGTGCTTTTGTTTATTCAGTGATGAGATAGAAATCAGATTTGCTTTTCTCTTTCACAAAATCGCTCTTCAACAGGGATAATTAGCAAAGATAAACTACATGTTAGTGATTTGAAGAACCCTAGATATTCACTGTATGGATATCAGCAATCCTCATCTTGTGTATAGTTTATCAGGAAACTATAAAAAAGGGCATTTCCTTTACTCTGGAGTTATGTTCCATAAGAAAAAAATCTAATTTTATGCAGTTCAACAGTAAGTTTTCAAATGACATGCGTACAAACATATGTGCAGTTGGTCAGGGCAAGCCAATGAAATTCAGTATTCTGTGCTTTCCTCTCAGGGCTGCTGCAGTGCCATATCCAGGCAGTCCAGTGCAAACAGATGGATGCCCAATCTGTTCACTGTCTAAACTAACATGGAAGATTTAACAGTTAAATAAAATAACTGCATTAATATGTATTGTACCAAATATTGCAAGAGGAAAGATGACTTTTAATCTAAGGCCACAGCACTGTGTGAAGTTCAAGGTACATGCAGCCAGGAGGCAAGATCAAGGAGCTTGCATTAAATCAACGCAGCTAAAATGTATTCCAAACCTTAGCCAAAAACAGTTCTGGAAGTATTATACTTAATGCTAACAGTGTGCTTAGTCAAAGGCATCACTGGAAAAATGAGAGATGCAAACTGAGTTTAGAGATATCAGTGAAAAAGTTCAGTTGTGCAAAGAAAAAAGTAGGATTTTTCATTATTTTATCTGTTGGTTTTGATGATTTATACAGACCACTCTGTGGAAAAGCTAAGACATCTTGAATTTCATAAAAGTTTATGAATTTGCTGGATAGCAGCATAGATGCTGCAAGAATCTTGGCAAAACACTTGTTCTCATGAGAGAACTCACTTTTCAGAAAAACATTATCTCTCAAAGGGCAAGAGGTTCCCTGGACTTCAGTATCAGGACTCTTTGTGGAGTAGCCTGTTGTATAAAGGGGCCATTTCATTATAAAACTGAGTTATCATGCCTGATAATTCATTTTTGCTACTAGTAGCTGTTTTCAGTATCTTGATGTTTACAATCCCAGTTTCAGAGCATGTGTGTTTCATAACAAATGGTGTAGACTAGTCGTACAAGTTTGAAGAAGGCTAAGAAGTAGCTACAAGTAGTACCTAACTGTATTTCATGAAGGGCAACAGCAGGAACAAGAAGACTGTATTTCTTTACAAAACAAGGAGAAAACCTTCTGCTTCAGGTATAAAAGCAGTTATGTTTCTTTTGCTGCAGAATCAGTGAGATTCCTGTTTAACAGGCCCTTTGCACACCATTAGGAGCTGCTTGGGTTCCCTGACTGCTTCACGTGGTTCTCATTCCTTTGCAAATAAAAGGTATGTCAAGCCATATGAAGGGTTTTTTTTAATGATCAGTTCATAACATTTCTATAAATTAATCGCTATTTTTTGTGGGTTGCCTGCTCCTTCAGTCTGGTGGAAACAAGTTTCTCTGTTTGGAGAACAAAAGAAATATTAATTATAAGACAAAGAATAGTGGTATAAACTCTAGATTAATAAATTGAAAACCTTCACTAGACAAGAAGAAAGAAGTGGCATTTAAACTACAAGGATATACCAGCAAAAATCGAAAGACTCTGCAGGTAGAGGGTAAATGTAGGCTGGAAATTACAACATTCTTAACTAGAATGGCAAACACCTTTACAATATCCTTTAGGTTAATGGGAACAAAATCCTTGAATTTCTTCAGTGTTTTAAATTTGTGTATTGAGATATCACATGATAATAGGGGTCTTGTCTTTAGAAATTAATGTTTATAATAAAAGGAGCTTCTCTTAATGAATGCTATTTACATTACCTAAAGCCATTAAATTATTGGTGCAATGTGTCCCTTACATGAGCTTTTCAGAAGTCTTTTAGTAAAGATACTCAGAGACTTAAGTCAGCACTCTGCAGAGAACAAAACTGAAGCTGTTGCAGGTAATCATACCATCCTTTCAATACTGATGTACAATATGAGGATAAAGGAGGTCTGGCAGTTGGTGCTGAACATCTATAATTCATCTGACCAGCTTTCATTTCATCTTTCCCAATTATAGTTCTGGTTCTTTCTAGCAGCAATGTTGCTGTAATGGAATATTGCCCCAAAGTAGCTGATGAACTAGCCTGTTTCATAATTCTGAGTAATATTTCATGCATTCTAGAAGTCAATTGCATCAACACTATAAAATACAGAGAGATGTATCCCCATTTGTTTAGATATTGTGTTGCTATTATCTCCCTATCTAGTACCTTATTTTTACAGGAGTATTATCTTTGAAGTGCTTTAGAAAAAAAATAATTAGAGGTTAAATGTTTCAACAGAATATAATAGATCTGTTATGTATAGCCACTTGTAGAACAGGTGGAGATGAAACCTGCACATTGAGTTTACAGTGTGCCTTTAATGAGATTTAAAAAGCAGTTATTATTCTATGAAATATTTTTTTACTGTTCCAGAAACAGTGAAACTGCCATGTCAGGTTAGTCTTAGTCACCAGGTTAGATATCTTAGCAAACTTTACAGGGTGAGCCTTCCTTGAGTCCTTCACAGGAGTGAAGAGACCAAGAGACCAGCTGGTGATGCTTTGCCTGATGCCCCCATGACAGGGTTGGCCCTCCTGGCTCCCAGGGCACTGCTGACTCATATTCAATTTGCCATCGACCAGGACCCCCAGGTTACTTCTGCCTCATACCTCTTCTTGATGTATAAAAATTTATGTAGCTTTGTTTGATTTAGTATTTGATAACTCCACGGGCAAATACTTGACAAAAAATTNTAAAGGCCACGTAATCCAACCCCCTGGCACTCAGACGGGATAACTTCAACCAGGTTGTTCAGAGCTCCATCCAGCCTGACNGTTTCAACAGAATATAATAGATCTGTTATGTATAGCCACTTGTAGAACAGGTGGAGATGAAACCTGCACATTGAGTTTACAGTGTGCCTTTAATGAGATTTAAAAAGCAGTTATTATTCTATGAAATATTTTTTTACTGTTCCAGAAACAGTGAAACTGCCATGTCAGGTTAGTCTTAGTCACCAGGTTAGATATCTTAGCAAACTTTACAGGGTGAGCCTTCCTTGAGTCCTTCACAGGAGTGAAGAGACCAAGAGACCAGCTGGTGATGCTTTGCCTGATGCCCCCATGACAGGGTTGGCCCTCCTGGCTCCCAGGGCACTGCTGACTCATATTCAATTTGCCATCGACCAGGACCCCCAGGTTACTTCTGCCTCATACCTCTTCTTGATGTATAAAAATTTATGTAGCTTTGTTTGATTTAGTATTTGATAACTCCACGGGCAAATACTTGACAAAAAATTAGAATTTCCTCATTTGGTTATTTAAAATGCTTGAATCTAAAACTAACTGAATTGTTCAGGTACATCATCTCACAGTGCAGTGCTATGTACTGCAGACAATATGCTTAGGCAGAAAGATCTATGCATGGTCTTAGGATGTTTTCAACTCATTCACACCTACCTCAAATATCTCTCTACCGTGCAACAACCTTGTTCTAATCCCTATTTTCTAATAAAAAATTGTTGCTAGTGAAATTATAGAATCATAAAGTTATATGGTTTGGGTTGGCAGGGACCTGTAAAGGCCACGTAATCCAACCCCCTGGCACTCAGACGGGATAACTTCAACCAGGTTGTTCAGAGCTCCATCCAGCCTGACCTTGAATGTTTGCAGGAATGGGTGGATTACCCATTCCAGTGTTCTACTACTCTGATGGCAAAAAATTTCTGCCTTATATCTAGTCTGAATCTGCCCCCTTTTAGTTTGAAACCATTACCCTTCATCCTATCACACCAGGCCCTATTAAAAAGTCCGTATTCATTTTGCTTAAAAAGCCCCCTTTAAGAACAGATATGGTGTAATAGGGTTTATTTTTCAATCCCAGCTATCATAATCTGAAATGTTACTGTCTATGTCAGTAACGCCAGGCAGTGTCTCCTACAGAATTGGGTTGAACTGATGAAGATGTGAAACAAGAATGTGTAGACCACATCTTTGAGAAAATCAGCTTGTACAAACAGGTAGTATATAAATACTTTGTAAGAAACTTCAGAAACACTCTGAACAGTCTGTTGAATGAACACAGTACTATGTGAACTTCTGAAATACTATGTACTCTCCAGTTATTAAATAATAAACAGTGATTATTAAGAAATAGTGCCTCCATAACTAAAAAATCAAGTTGGTATAAATACTTCAGCATAATTTTCAAAATTTAATGAAGCACAGAATTTGCATCTAAAAAATGTATGTCTATGTATCAGTTCACCAGTTTGGGTGCTGGGAAATCTGCATAAGCACCAACATATTTTAAGATGAGCTTTAGACCAAAACTCGGTAGTCTGCAAAATCCCATGACAGTTCCTCCCCTTTTTAAATTACATT
This sequence comes from Scytalopus superciliaris, assembly GCA_013400415.1. Taxonomy (NCBI): domain Eukaryota; kingdom Metazoa; phylum Chordata; class Aves; order Passeriformes; family Rhinocryptidae; genus Scytalopus; species Scytalopus superciliaris. The sequence goes on from VXBX01008041.1 coordinate 72,260, forward strand.
TTAGATGGTAGTGCAAGTGGCTGATCTCCAGGATTCTTATTGGTATCTGGAAATGAGTATGCCCAGGTATTTCTTCAGAGAATGAAGTACTTCAACACCCTATTCCTAATTAATTTCATCAGACTCTCACTACGCTAGGGACATCATCTAGAATTTTTCTCTTATCTCTCATACTTTCTATTTTCCTTAGTTTTTGTCATATAAATTCCCACAACTCTGAATCATGACGGATTACGGAAACAGCAGAGTTAAGGGAAAAAAATAACTAATATTTCAATATATCAATATTAAGTGTCTCTTTTGATAGACAGTTTCATAAAACTAGTTGGATATCCTTCCAAGAAACTATGTAGCTTGGGTTACAATATATAACTTTTTATGTATCTGATCTGACTTATCTTACAGATTTTTAAACTTTTTTTGTTTTAACTAGAAAGCAGTATTTACATGCAGCCCTGACTGTTCACATCTCCTCATGATCACTATGGTTAAATCCATCTTTGGAATTAAATTACCCTTGGAAACTCAGGTTCTTCATAGCACGTGCTTTAAATGCTTTGCCTCCATGCCCATTAATAGTCATAGGGAATTAGACAGGAACAAACAAAACCTCTGTGTGTGGTATAAGACTACTATGCAATTTGCAACCAGTCCTCTGGTTATTGGAAGCCTCTGCCTGTGTTTGCCAAGGTTGTGAGACCTGTATTTGTCCATAACCTGTTACTGCAACAGTTGGGTAATATTGCTGCAGCTGCAGGCTGCCCCAGGAGGCTGTCAGATGATTTGTTGTAAATACAAGGTATATGATGGCATTGTACAGCTTGCTTTTTCCTTCTCAGTGTGACTTTGGATGTAGGCAAGTCTTACATTCCAAAAGTGTCTGATTTCTGCTCCTGTGTCTCAGTTGCACCTTCAGTCAGCCCCACTTTAGTCCTGACCGTGCTATTGCCTTCATTCCCTCATTCCTGGTGTCTGACCCTGTTCCCTCACTGCTGTTGTACTCAGTTGTTTGTTCTATTCCTGTTATCTGCTTGCTAAAATCTATTTGTTTCATAGCCCTGTTGGATACCCTCCTGCCCCTCATATCTGTCCAAGTACTTGTCTTCGGTTATGTCTTCCTCTGGATCTTGGTCTGGCTAGCCATGTCATTTAAAGCATTCCTCAGAGTTCTCCTGGTATCTCTTTTGCCTGATGAACATGCCCATTTCCACTAGTGAGACTGAGGAATCCACCAAAAGATTTTTTTATCATTCCTTTTTTCCGTATGTTCAGATGAATTAGTATTTCTCTCAGCATTTCAGAGCAGAAAGATATTTCAGTTCAGATTTCTTGACTGACTCCACCTGGAGGATGCAAGCCTTGATTAAGTTGTTATTTTACCAGGAAAAATTGCTTTTGTCAGGCTTGTAGTGAAGTATTGATTACCTGAGGGAGGGCACCCAAAGTCCTCTCATCACATTTCAGGGTAAAGATATATCTCAGACTAGTAAAGATTCTAAAACAAGAGGAGGATTTGGCACTGATTAGGGGCAACTTGGATCATGCCTGCAGCTCATAGAGGTCAGCTGCTATTAAAAGGATGTATTTGCAGCTGCAGATACCCATGTGTTTATTTTCATATTTATTATAATGGGGACAAGCTACTATGGTAGCTTTCATGTAAAGAAACTGTGGCCATGATAAAAGTGATTCTTTTAGTCTACTTTCAGTCTATGCTCCTTTGAATGCCAAGAGATAAGTTGGTGAAGAAGTTTAATATTAAATAGCATTCTATTGTAACATTGAAGGGTTTCAAAATTTCAATCACATTAAACTGCTAATAAGATCCACCCTGTCAATGAACAGACTGGATTTGAAGCCTCATCACAAGAAGTTCTCATTTTGCACGAACAAGGTAACCTTGAATGAACTGCTATTTCAAAGAATTACAAAAGTCAAAGTCCACTCTAACTGAAAATCTTTTTATCGACTATCTGATTATTCTTTTACTCTTTTGTTTGCTTAAGGCACCAAGTCAATGCCGTATACCTCTGACACAGTAGTTGAAGCAGAGGAACATACTGTACTAATAAATAGTAATGTCTGAGTTGCAGACAGACCTGTAGTGTTTGAGATGAAAACAAAATCTACAGAAAAAAATCCTTGTAGATTCAGATAGGACTAAAGAAATACTAGTATTTTTTCACTTGCAAAGCTGGACATATATGGCTGTATACAAATCCTGTTTGTTGTAGAAAAGAATGTAAAGCTTAAGCATGTTTTTAAAGTATTGAAAGGAGTCAAATTTCAGGGGAAATAAACCTGAGAGAGTTTCCTAAGCCCAAATAGAACTTGTTTCAATAATGCTAACAGTGACTTCTATACCTGAGGCAGATTTTGCAGAAACTTTTGTTGTTACTTGCTGGTGGTACCTGGAAGTTATACTGCTGGAGATCAGTCCTCAGGTTCATAAAGTTACCCTGCATCTCTGAGGTAGTTTTACTCTGTGTTTCTTAATTTCATTTTCTTTGTCTCACAGAATTAAGAAATCAATGACAGTGAATTATCTGTGGAGAACCTTGATTCATTTGAGCAGCATTCAGCTCAAGGGATGGTGGTGTGACAACAGCTGCAGAAAGCTGTTGGAACGCTCTGTTGCGCCACCTCACCCAGCCCTGTGTCCTCTGACACAGTACAAAAGATTGGCAGGGTTTAGACTCTTGAACATGTACCTGCATGATAAATCATCCTGTGACATGTGTTGCAAAGCACACTTCTGGTGTGTTCTTCAGCTTTGTGTCAACTTTTTCTATTGAAGGCTAAGCAGGCTCAAATTACTTAATGTTTTTCATTAGACTATAAAGCAATTTATCGCAGGTAATTTGCCTGTGTGTTGAAACTTTATGTGTAACATCTTAAAGTCATTTCTTTCAGTATCATATTCAGAGGCAAAAAATGATCCTTCACAAAAAAGCTTCTGCTCTGAATGAATACATTCATTCAGGGAATGGAGAGGTAGTTCACATATGAATAGCAAATTCAGGATTTACTTCAGTTACACTAAAAGAAAGGGTCAAAAGAAAGATGGACTGTGCTGGTTTAAATGTAAACCAGCAGGAGAAATGAACCCAACTCACAAAAGACTGCAAGTCAGAACTACAATTTATTAAAAAGATCACAATAAGTACAAGGGTACAGAGGAAAAAGCCCGTTTGACCCACAGAAACAGGTGTGTAACCCAGCACCCTGGGGCACAAACAGAATGGAGCTCGCCAGCCCCTGTGCTGAGCACCACCCAGCCCCCTTGAGTACACAGTAAAAGGAAAACCTGTTCGTGAGGATGATGGTCCTGGTCTGGTCAAGAGTGGCAGTCGCAGTCCTGCTGAGGCTCTGGTCCTCCTCTGGATCCAGCGAGTGAGTGAGTTCAGTCCCAAAACCCCCAGTATATATATGCTTAGGTTCAGGTGGGAGTGCCCAGCACCTCCCCCAGGGTGGGGAGTTTCACAATGGGTGAGTTACTGTGTAGGGTGAGTCATGGCATATTTTTGGAAACCCTGATGGCCTATTAGCAGACATGACCCCTCAGGCTGGGTGTGGAGGTGCTAACAACTCTCCAGAGGGGCTTTACCACACCCGAGTCATTGGTGTGAAGACAGGAAACCTTTCTTATCTCACAGAAGTTCCCAAGCACCCACCCTGTAGCCTGAGGGGTCAGGTGTGCCCCAGGAAGCTGCTGCAAATGGTCCATTGTTAACAGTTCATGAGAAATTACTTAGAGGGTGTAGAATACACAGTCTTAGCCACACCCACACAGTGACAAACTGGTCCTGGTCACTATAACCAGGACATGGACTTACCCTTTTCGATTTATTTTAATATTCTGTTTCACAAACCTCAGCTGATATTTCCATAAAACTATCTCTTAGTGTCTTTTTTTAGAGTGGTAATATAATAATGATATACCATGACATATACTTTCTATTTTATTTCCTCCTATATAAATGCAGCACCTTACTGCACTCCTTAAGACTCATGAAAAGTTAACACTCAATCTTCTTAAAGTAGAGAATATAAATGTGAGTTATAGATAGAATTGTAGATCAGTCATAATTTTATTTATAAATGAAATTAGAAATTAATTATTGAGAAAAACACCACCTTAAAACTAGAAGCAAGAAATTCAGCGAAGTTGGTAAAATTTGTACAATAAAGTCCTATCAGAAGTAGTCTTTAAATCATAAGAAGCTGACCTGAGGCCTTAACATAAGTATATCTGTTTGCCTACTGGCACAATGAATTCAAAGGAAGGTTCTCCCTTCTCCCTCCAACACAATGTGTTGCAAACAAGTAATATGCAGTTTTCACACAAATTTCCCTCACCCTGCTGGTTACGCTGCTTTTGACATACCCAGGATGAGGTTTTCTTTCTGGGCTGTGAGTGCACAGTGTTGGGTCATATTCTGCCGTCCACCAAGATACCAGAACTTAAATTTCTACTTTAAATTTCTATATTCTGTTCTCCAAAGTCATTAAAGTACACACCAAACTATCATATTGTCATGTTCTCTATTATGTTTTAACTAACACTGTAAAAACCATAATGTACCAAATAAAGGAGAAAACACATAAAGCAAAATGTGTATTATGCAAATAGAAGTGAAATACTTTCGATGCTGGAAGACTTTGCCATTAATATCTAGGTAAACACTCCTTCCATCCCAACTACTGTGAAGATGTGTTTTGTATTTATTATGCTCTCACTGTATACCAGCTAAGCACAGGTGGACTTTGTTGTTTACAGAGACATATGTTGTAGTTTGTATTTCAGAAACTCTGACCTTTTAAATTGCTGATCTTTACCATGGATTTGGGCTACTACTCTTTACCTACATATATCACCCCCAGTTTAAAATGTAAGCAACTCTTCTATGGATCTAGGCCTGCTAATTTTTTCCTACTTCTTTTCTTACAAGGGTTGTCATACATGTGTTGAAAGTCCACCCTGGCTGTAACAACTGTTTTCAGACTAAGAAGAACAGCTTATTACATTCTTTTTGGCTCTGCTCTAGGAAATATGTTTTTCTGATTACTTCTCTTCAACTCTTCTGTTAAGTAGCACAAAAAGCTTTGAACACAAAATAGGGAAGGAGAGCATTGTTATTATGCTTTCGATAGGGCTGAAGGAAATCTAAGTTGCCACCCTGATTCAATTTAAGTATCTTTGAAATTTGACTGATAAGTAGCTTTGATGGAGCAATCTCCTTTTGCAATGAAAGATCCTGATAGGCATGCAAGTTAAAAAGACATTCTAGCATATCAAAGACAGCTTTTGAAAGCAAATATATAACCCCAAGACAAAAATCACTGAGGCAGAAAAAAAGTAGAAAAAACATAAGGTCACATCACACTATTCCAAAAAGTATTCAAGTCTAAAATACAGAGCTGGAAAACACTAAGTACAAGAAATAATCTGAAAGTCTTACTTGTCTATGAATATCTTCACAGTATTATGACTGAAGACAGCAGATATATACAGACAAATCTGGACAGAGATTGTTGTGATGTCTGATGATTCATGTTTGAATTGGCTGGGAGCAGAAGGGGATCTTTAAGATCATTGAGTCTTTAAGATCAGAATGTAAAAGGAAAATTATATTATGAAAGCATTAGTGTAGTGCTTCCTACTCCTCACATGCTAACCTTGCCATCTGAGTCATAGCCTTAAAGGAATTTCAAGAAGCCAGTCAGAGTTGGTCATGAAGCTGTGGAAGAAGTTATAGCAGAGACAAATAAATCCTGGTATTTTTTCCTGAATATTTTTGTGTAAGTATATTTGAACTAGCTTTAAAATTCTCAGCTGAGACACTGCCAGCAATGCAGTGCAGAGGCAGCACAGTTGGAAAGTTGCAGTAGCTGAACATTTGCTCAAAAATGCAAGCAAATGGCTGTATTTGAACTGTGCCAAACTTCACTTTGCCATGCATTCACTGCTAGAGTAGCAGATGCCTCATTCACAACTAGCCTGGGTATGTTCAGTCATAGCTGTGAAGTTTTTCTCCTGCTGAACCCTCCAACCTGATCTTAAATTTACAAATGCTGAGATGTGCTGCACTCCATTCCCATGCACCCATTTAAGACAGTGTCTCACCATTGCCCTTCTTTATCCCACAAGTTCTTTGGAGCTCCCTTTTCAGCATGCTTGTTTCTTGATTGGGAAATTAGTCTTCAGAAAATGCAGCTTCTAACAACTAAGTAACACCACAATCTGGGTCACAGAGAAAGCTGTCTTCAGTCATTTTCACTTTTCCAATACGATCCCATGCTTCCAGGAACAGGAGCTAGGGGTGAAACTGCACTAGCTTGAAGAGTGCCTTGTGAAATAGCACCATAGCTGCTCTTGGTTCAAATGTCATCTTTCTTCCTTTCACTAAGATTTCTTTTTTTATCCATGTACTTCTATATATGTCTCCAGGTACAAAAGAAAAACTCACAGCACTCCTCCCAAATGCTAAATTTATACTGTCCCTCTGATTCTCTCATGGTTATTTCTTGTCCTTCTCTGTCTTGCCAGTTCAATCACTTCACCTAAAAAAAGGCAAGTTCAGAAGTGGAAACTTGGTTCCAGTGCTGCTGCCTAACACTCAAGGGCCAGCCTTTTGGAAAAAACTGGTTACCCTTCATTTCCATGTAGTTTTAGCTCTCTCTCACTGCTGCCTTTACAAGAAAGGCAGAGTTAACATATTTCTGCTGTGGAAAACTTCAGATGTTTGCATAAGCAATATTTGCCAATGTAAACCTCAGTTAATTTATGTATTTAAGCCTGTTGGATTCCATATGTTGCAACAAATAGACATTGGTATTAAAAAGAATGCTGTGTTACATTTTGATATTTGAATAGGACATACAGATTTCTCTCCTTTAGGTCACTTTAGCATCATCTGAGTGAAAGCAATGTCAGAACTTAGACCTAATGATGCTGTTTTTTTAAGGTCAAAGAAACAGAGTTCAAGAGGCAAGTACAGAAAAGACAGTAGAGCTATGACCTATTTCAAAAAAGCTGTCTCCAAAGTTTTAAAAATGCAGTCACACAATAGCATCTCAATCTTATCTTCTGCACTCCACAAAAAAAAAAAAAGGCTTTAATATCTCTTTAGTTTGCACATTTCCAACTTTTCCTTTTTTTCCTTCACATCAAAGAAACCTATGCTTGGAAATTGAGGAGAATTTTCAAGGCATAAGATTTCCCAAGCTAAAAGTTACTCACTAAACAGGAAATTCCAAATTACCTATACTATTCTGTTTTCTTCCAATTTTTTTGTTTTCTCAATTCAAACTGCAGATCCAATGCTTTACTGTGCTTTTAATGGGTTATTTTCAGTCCCTGTGGTTTTGTTGTTTGTTTGTTTTTGTTTTTTTTAAAGAAAAAAGTAAAAGAAACCATAAGGACTTAAATCTTTGATTAAGAAATTCCATTACCGAAACGGTGTTTTCCAAATCTAAGTAAAAGCACGGCATGAAATTTGCTTCATACACCTCACCTGCCTGCACTTGTTTATGTTATTTTGTTCTTATCTCCTGGTATTTATTCTTTAAGTACATCTTACATAAAGGGTGGAGGGAGAGAGAATCATAGGTTTTCACTTGAACTTTAGAAAATACCCAAAATCCTTTTCTTCTGACTGTAGTATGAGAAAATAGTGCAGAAACTGATAGACAGGAAGTTCCACTTGAATAGGAGAAAGAACTTCTTTACTGTGCAGGTGATCATGCACTGGAACAGGTTGCCCAGAGAGGTTGTGGAGTCTCTCTCAATGGACATGATTAAGTGGAGTTGTCTGGACTTCATCCTATGCCATGTGCTCTGGGATGACCCTGTCTGAGCAGGGAGATTAGACCAGCTTGACCCACTGTGATCCCTTCCAACCTTACCCATTCTGTGACAAACTTCTGAGAAATTCAGGGACCTGCTTGTTTCATTTTTCCCCACACACTAACATTGTCTACACATTTTTAAACCACAAATAAACTGAAAGCTTTTCCTTTTCTTTCTCCCCCAGATGAATTTATGCTTCTTAAGGAAGACCTGTCTAATGAATTGGAAAATATAAGTTTGGTATAATGCAGCTTGGCCGGTTAATCAGTCATGGATCCCCCACGTTAAATGAATGTGTGTCAGTGTGATTATGCACCAACTTGTCAACTCACACTTTGGACTCATTTCTAGCACAGTGTTTTGGTTCAGGACATGAAATGTTTGAGTTTTGAAAGTGTTAACAGAAAATATTTATAAATGTTCAAGAAACTTTTTGAAAATTACTTTTTTCCACAAAAAGTTTTGGTTTAGATGAATCAAGATTTCAAATGAAAACATGTTGCACCAAAAAGAAATAGTTTCCAATCAGCTTTATGTATTCACTACTCTCAATATTAAGAGATTAAGAACTCATAGTTGAATGTCAGAAAATCTTTAGGAGTTCAGTACATCTGGGATTAATTTAATTTTCTTTCTAGTGCATGTGGTTCAGATTATTCCATTATCATAAGAATACTTAATAACACAAAAGCAAATGCTGAGCTTCTCACCGTATGAAATAGAATATTCACAGAATTGCAGAATGGGTAGGATTGGAAGGAACCACTGTTGATCATCTGATCTGACCTCCCTGCTCAAGCAGGGCCATTCCAGAGGACACGGCACAGGATTGTGCCCAGATGGTTCTTGAATATCTCCATTGAGGGAGACTCCACAACCTCTTTGGGCAAGTTGTCCCAGTGCACGGTCATCTGCACAGTAAAGAAGTTCTTCCTCCAATTCAAGTGAAACTTCCCATGCATCAGTTTCTGCCTGTTGTCTCTTGTGCTATTGTTTGGCACCATTGAGAAGATCCTGGCTCCATCATCTTGACTATCCTATCAGATTAAACATTGATGAGGTCTCCTCCCAGTCATTTCTTCTCGAGGCTGGACAGGCCCAGGTCCCTCAGCCTTTCCTTGTAAGGGAGATGCTCCAGTCCCTTAATTGTCTTTGTTGCCCTCTGCTGAAAGATTGGGAAAGAAACCCTTTTATATTAGGTGACTAGGACAGAGAAATAAAATTAATAATAAGGCACTGAAACCCATACAAATAAATGGATGAGCTCAAGGTATTAACTGGGGATGATTAATTCATGTTATTTCAAATGAGGCATACATGGAATGAGTGATGAGGATAACACTTCCACAAAATCAATAAAATATTACACCTTATCCTAGCAACCCTAAGCAACTTTCTGGGGGTATTGTGCTCTCTCTGCTAATCTGGCACCTGCTATGTCAGCTGTCATTTTCATATGCAAAACATGTGTATATGTAGTATTTCAGCCTTTTCCTTTTGCATGAACATCCACACACCATTTTGTGCAGGGTTTCCACTATGCTTTTCTTCTATAACCAAATACATCCTGGCCAAAATTTTGAATGTTTGTTTATACTTAATTTAGCCTGATTTGTTTGCATGCTTCTCTGTGTAAATATTTGAGGTCTTTGGTTTAAAGTTCTACCTTACACGGCAGATAACTTTTGATGTTCTACAGTTCAAAACTCAGAATGAAGAATTCTTTCTAAATTATTATTTTTCATGCTTTATTTCTGCCTTCTTTAGCACAGAAAATTACGTATAAAAGGTGAACTATCCAATAAAATGGAAATTCAAGGATGATTACTGGGATTTTGTCAGGCCAGAGGTAGTAAATTAACTCTCAAAGTAATATAAGATTTTGGGCTTTTATTTTTTAACTCCTCATTCCTACCTCAAAATTTTAGAGAAATAACATTTCCAAAGATGTCTTTCTTATTCTGTTTCCAAGATCTCTGCTTTTCATATCCTCCTTGAAATTTTTTCTGAGGTTTTTCTAAGATTACTTTTTCCCTTCACAGATGTATCCACTACTGATGAGCAAAACAAATTTCTTGAGATACTATGTTCAAACTTTTTTTACCTTTCTACTCATTTTTCAATTATCTTTGACTTTTGTAAGATTTACAGTCAAAAGAAATCCAGTCATCACAGCGCAGAGCACAGCAGGTATCTAATATCAAAAGTATATTTATTCCATGTTGCTGTGTGTTTTAGGTTCTGTAAACAACATGTGAAAAGATTAAGATGCTTACAAAATGCATCCAAAAGATCCAACAGACTAGGTAAATTTTCTGAAAATCTGGAAGAAAAATAGAAGGAAAAAAGACAGTGTTTTATACTTTCTGAGTCATAGCCCCTGTACTCTTATATTCATGGAGGGTCTTCTGCCCAGAAAGAATTCACAGTCAGAGCCCTCCTCCACCATTTCTATGTCCATTCTTTTGCTAAGTGAGAAAGAAATAGTTCTTCATTCCAGAAATGGGTAATGATTTTTTTCTTGACTCAGATTGCTAGCAAACCACAATGACACTTCTGCTCCTGGACTTTGAGCTGTACTGGAGCTGAATGGACCAGGCGTGAGATAATTTTAGTTTCTTTCTTGAAGCTAGAAAGTAGTCTTTCCCCTCCATATGTCACAGAGCATTTAATAGAGATAATGAAATATTAATTAGAATAAGAATAGAACTCCAGCTTTCCCTTCTCCTAGGAGAGTGCTGTAGTCACTAGAGCATGCAGTCATTAAAAGCATTACCATTTCTAATCAATATTCAACTACTCCACACAATGTGAAATAGCTCTGGGAGGACAGAATGGACTTCTGTTCCAGAATCAACATGTGTTTTTCTTTCAGGAGTTACAACATGCGTATTTAGATCCATCTTGGAAGACAAGGAACTGTATCTGTATCTCCTGCCTTCTGAATGTTGTGCCAATTTTTGAGACAATGAAAAATGGGCAAGAAAGGGTTTCTTTAGCTGCTTTTTCCTTAGAACCTAATCTGACAGATATACATCATTGAACCCTGGGAAAACACCGAAGTTCTCAGAAATCATAGGATTAATTCCAGGGCAAGTTTTAAGCCAATGAATGGAAGATGAGACACTTCCAGGCATGTTCTGAATAAAACTTCAGAAAGCTTAATGTTCAGCCAAGAAATTGGCAGAGGCAAATAGTGTCTTCTGAATGAGCTGCCTCTTGGGTTGTGTTGTGCAGTGATTGCAAGGACTGTGATTTCAGTGGCCTCTCAACAGAAAATTTACATACTAGGAAATAAAGTGAATAGTTCCTGGCTCCCTTCAATTTATTTTTGTAGTATCCTTGCAAAGTGCAAGATGATACTCATGACAATGAGAGATATATAATATCAGAATTAGGAGAATCAAGATATTTTTTAANTTGAAATCACTGCAATGAACTCCTATCATCTGCTCCACTCTGAGAGTAACGAGTACCTTGCTGGTAATTCTATCTACACTGTATTTTTACTGAAACAAGATTTATATAATTTAAATCCCACCGACTTTTTCATCATCTTTTAATAGTTGTATTTGTGTTAGGTTGAAAAATTCTTAATGCTTAAGGCTGAAAATTCCTAATTTCTGATCTGTGGAATTTTTTCTTCATGTTTGTGTTACGGTTTACTAATTTCTGTAGATCTGAGAAATCTGAGGCTAATAGAATACAAATATTGGCTTT
>VXBX01008041.1:83863-110556 GCA_013400415.1 Scytalopus superciliaris
AAATATTGGCTTTGGGGTGAGCCACTTGTATGAGTGTGTTTGTGTTTTTTGTCTTTTTGTGTTTTGTGTTTGTGTTTTTGTCTTTTTTCTGTTTGTTTTTCATGTTGGTTTTGTTTGTTTGTTTGTTTCTTACAAACTCAGGAAGCACTAAAAATGTAATTCTATATATAAACATTCAGCAGTCTTGAAACATAGAATTCCAAAACAATATTAAAGCCTATCTGTAGGCAACCCAAGTTTCTTAAATACTAAGCATGTGCAGATCCTTCAAGGGAAATCCAGAATGCACATCAGAATTTAACCAATTCCAAGGAAGGTTAAAAATTAAACCCATATATGTGTTTTAACAAGGATATGTTAGGAATGAAGACAACTCATACTATCAAAAACAATCAGAACCTCTAAGGTCTGCTGTGATAGTGAATATTAAAAGAAATTGTTATATTCTTGCTAGAGTGAAACATCCAGTAAATATTCTTTGTAGGCAGGGAGGAAAACAAAGAATATTATTTCTGAGAAATGTTGTTACAGAGCTAATTCTGCCTCCTTTCAATTTATTATTGTGTGTCCTTGCAGTGCTGTAGTGCAGAATTTCGTTACACTTATATGAACAATAAGAAGCCTTTCAGTGTACAATGCAACTTATTGCAGATTATTCAATGGTAAACAACAGACATAACCTCTTTTTATTTAATCAGAAAATAAAAGGATTAACAGGCACACATGTAAGAGGAACTGCAGTTAAATAGTACTTGATGATACAAATTATCAAGGTTTTATTTTTGACCAAAACCACAGATTCTGTTTTTCTTAGCAGGAAAAAAAATTTCACAAGAAATACTGTTTAGTGCATATCAAAAGCAAGTCCACTGAAATGTAGATTCAACAACTGAATTGGATAAAAGGTATTCCAATTCAGGATATATGTCTCAGGATAGGTGTGAATGGGGTATGATTCAGTGAGTGGGTTTATCTGCATCATTGTCTTGGTCTTTGTCGTCCATGGAAAGTGCTGACAGACTCCTGAAATGTGAGATAGTTCTCTGCACTTCTTGCATCTTTCTTCAGTTACCAACCATCTGTTTTGGTGGGTTTGTTGTGTTTTTTTTTTTCCTTATTTTTGGCCAACTAACATGTTGTTCCACCAACTGCACTGATCTCTTCCTTTGGTCTTTACATGTGTACAAGTTTTTTCTGTCCCGCAGAATACTTAGTTTTTCCCAATATGGTGATGTGATAACATGCTCCACCTTCCATGTGTTTCAATGGCTTCCGTATGACACAGGTTGGCTTCTCATCTATCCCCAAGCAGAGACCCAACACACTCCTGCTGGTCAGTGACATAGGAGGAGATTCTTCCTCCTCTTCTGCCCTGCCTGTCCTTCCAAAAGAGCCTGCATCCATCCATTCCAGCACTCCAGTTGTAGGATCCCTTACATCTCCACAAGGCCAGTAAGATCATAGCCCTACAGACATGAGCATGTCTCTAACTCCTGTTTATTCCCCATGCTGTGTGCAGTTGCACAGAGGCACTTTAGTTGGGCCTAGATGAAGCCATCTTACTTTCTGGAGCAGCTGGAATTCCTTTGTGCTGCTCTCCAGGTGCTCTCCTGCTGACCTGTGATCCAACTCCAGGCTCTGGGCATCTCTTGTTGGTCCTGACTTCAAAATGAAAACTGCTAGGAGTGGGATGGACTGAGGCTTCCCTCCCCTGACAGCTTTAGTTTAAAGCCCTCTTCATCAGCTTAGCAAGCCTATGACTGAAGAGGCTCTTCCCTTTCTCTGGCAGAAGGACCCCATCAATCCTAGTACAGAAATGATGGGCAAGTTCCTTAAAAGTTATACAGCAAACGTGGTTTACATCATAAGTCCTTTTGCAAAATCTTTTTGAATCGCACTAATTGCCTTAGCATTTGTCCATTTTGACTATTTGAGGTTTAAACACTACAGGAAGGACTCCCCTTTCCACTTCTGTATTTCCATAGTACTGGCTGCATTGAGCTCCCAGTTTCAGAAATGGGTGTTATGGGCTCTGTTTTTATATATATAAAAAATAATCCAACTGTTGTATTTGTACAAATGAGGATATACTTTTCCTAGCACAAGCTGTATGCACTTAACATACATCAACTATTGGATGAGTGGTTCTTTTAGAAGAAAAATATCCATATTCCATACAAAAGAACAGGAGACCTAAAATACATATTAAAAAACATCCATTCATTTTCAGCTTTCAGCTGGTGAATTGCGTAGATCAAAACAAGTGAAATATGAAGTGCCCTGAAAACACTGGTTATGGGTTTGAATGCTTCTTATTTTATTACCTGCAGGTCAAAATGGACTGTCACATTAAGATGGAAAATAGAGAAACCCTAAGGCCAATCTTTCTGCAATTTGGCGTATATTGAATGAAAATCAAAGGGAACATTTGGATTATTGTTGAGATGGCTGTATAGGAGATGCAGATGCAGACCATTAATAATGTCACTATTATACCTTTTAACTGAAATACTGTAGGACTGTTACAAACATATAGTAAAAAGATAAGGACTTCTGCCTGTAACTAAAATACAAAAGGTACTGAATAGAGGCTGCTAGCTTTCCTTCCATTTATAGTGTAATTGCAGCTGTTTTCAAGCAAGCTATAACATGATAAGGAGTAAAAATTCAATGTCAGTAATATAATTTGGTATCATATATCATTGTTTCTTAGCAACAATCCAGTGATGTTCAGTGAAGGCCATGCTCAAATGAGGTAATATTGTATCAGTGGAGAATATTTTCCATGAATGGTTACGCTTCAGGTTTTTCTCTGGAAAAATGTAGATGTTACAAGAACCTTGCTGCTCTGTGCTGAAAAGATGAATCATTGGGTTGTTCTGTTTTGTTTTTAATAATCCTCATATAATTCAGCTGTAACAACATCCATTATAACCAAAACTCTCTTCAAAGTACTTCTCTTCTATTTGTTGTGGAGGAAGGTTGTCTGTCCTGACAGGGAGACTGTTTTTCAGTCCCTGAGATCTCTCTCAAGTGCATCTCAGGACGGACCCACCGTGTTAAATGTATAAATGTATAAAGCAACATTGGAGGAAGAAAAAATTTGGGGTTTTATCCTGTGTTCAAGATATTACATCTAAGATATGTTCACAACACCTTTCTCTTAAAGTTCAAGCCATTCTGTAAGACAGGTAAATTTTTAACATTTCAACATCCAGAGGGGAAAGAATTTAGTCAAATAATAAAAACAGATGGCAAGGAAATATTAGAGATTATTACTAATACCTTGATATTCTATTTTAATATTTTTATAACCTCATGATTCTTTGTTCATTACCCAAAGGACAAAAAACTGGGTGTGAATTAACACTATTCTGACAGCAGCTTGGATGAGGATCAGGTTCTTTGCCACTTGCAGATGTGGCTTCATGGAGGTTTATATTACCTGCAACTCTCCTCCCTGCATGGTCAGAACTGAAGAAAATGTATCTTCTGGAAACTGTCATGTCTGAAGTACTTTGCATTTGAGGGAGATCACTTCCCCTTTTCTTTTTCCTTTCTTATCCAAGAATTAGGGAGATGCACAACCTTAGTACTTTCAAAATATCAACCTTTTATGATAGACGAGCATAAATATAAAATTATTGGACTTCGATCAAAGAATGCACCTTCCTTTGCCAGAATAAGTGCTTAATACATGTGTATACCATTTACTTAAAAATTATTTTTTCCAGTCAGTTAATAGTCATTTAATGGCCATCAGAAGAGCTTGGCCTCTGACAAAAGCACATTTTGTGTCAAAGTGACAAAGCAGATGAAAGGAATAAAGACAGCATAGATATGAAGACAGCATAGTGAACAACTGACATACATGATGAAGGTAGCAGGTACCCCTGAAATGGGAGATCTGTGCTCATGTTGGTTCAAACAAGCCATTTACTTCATTATCCAACTCTCAGCATCTTGGATTTTTCAGGGGTGTGGAAATGTTCAGCTTAGCACAGCAACATTTCTATCTCAACAGTCCAATGAAGGCTCTGTCTAGAGTGCAAAACCAACCAAAACAACAACTGAGAACCCTTTGCAAATAATATACTTTTTGGAATGGGCCTCTGGGCCAGTCTCATTGCATAGACAACACCTCCACTTGAAAGAGATAAAATCCTGATGTTATACAGAGAGTATTCAAGCAGTGATTGCAAAGTTGACAAGATTAATAAATCCTGGGGGAAAATGACCTGTTCTCCTAACTCCTCATACCAAAATAGAAGCAGATGAAGTAAGGGCCCTTAGATGAAATAATTGCTTTGTGTCACACTGTGTAACCAGTCCCTGCTCCAAGGCCATGCAGGGGACATGTTGACATCGGCAGTTACAGATAGGGCATATCTCTCTCACCCCTGCTCTGGTCAGGCGGGTAGGGACCAATTCTGGCCAGAAACCCTTGAACCCAGGTAAACATGCACAGAGCCCAGGGTGATATACTTTACCCCTTCCACGACTTTGGGTCCAGCAGCACAACAGCATTGCTGTGCAGCTTCTGAACAGGAGCTTCTGAACGGGAGCCACCTTCCATCCAGGCGGCCGTGGGACGGATGTGCGGCTCTGCGGCTGCCACAGGAGATACACCGTCGGTCTTGCCTGGTGCTGCAACACTAAGGTAGGAGGATAGAGATTTCTGTGGGAAACCTGGACCTAATGGTGGCTGGCATTGGAGGCCGCAGGAGAAAGTGTGAGGAATCTGAACCCGGCATTTCTGGAGCGATGGACTCCTTAGAAAGCTTTTTTCCTCATTCCAAGGGCTCGGCCAGGGAGACAGGAGAGACTGTGTTCCTGCAGTTTATCTGACTAAACCGCAGTGTCTGGCCGGACTTGCTGTTGGGGTTGAGCCTGGCACACATGTAGTGACTGCCTGTATCTGCCTCTCACTTCTCCACTTCTAAAATACTCTTTTTTTTTTCTTTATTTTCTGCACTGCAGATGGTAAGAGGAGAAAATGGGATTGGGGGAGGAAGTTTTAACAAATCTACAAAACACAAAGTATCTCTGCAGATCAAATTATACTTATTTTCAGAACAATACAAGAAGCTGGAAAAGCAGCCTTTTTGTTCTATTTTTGCATCAGAATTCTGTGATATGCCTAGAAATCTGACATTGATTTTTTACAATTTCCTTTTTATCTCTTTCTTCACTGAAAGTTTCCTTTTGGGAAATTAATTTTAGATTTATGCTTGTGCATAGCAGTTTACCCTAGGATCAGCAGCAAAAAAATTATAATGTGACACGTCATAGTACTTTGAGAAGAAAAATAAATTAAATGTATACCATTTAAAATTGCATTAGTCTGCTTGGTAAACAACACAAGCAACCTCTTAGTTACTTCATAATTGCATTCCACTTTGCACAGAGAAAACAGTTATTAAATAGATGGTGTGATGCTATTGCAGTTCAGGAAATAAATATAGTATTTTACCTGACAGTCACATAATCTTAAAATTGTTTTCTCTGAATCAGCTTCTGGAGATTTAGAGTGTTAGTTCCAAGACTTAACTAATCTGGGGATCTTACTGCCTATGCTAAGGTCCATGGTGGGTCTTCACAGGTGTAGTACACTTGCCATAAGGTAAATTAGGTTCTTCCAAGAATGGTCAGTGCTGAAACATAAGGCATGTTTGGGACTGCTGTGAATTTCCGGCTCAGTCAAACCTGCTGCTGTGTGTAAAACCCCTGGTGGCATAACTGCATATCTGCATATTGCTAGAGTATTTCCATCTTAAATATAGAGAAGCTGTAGTTTCTCTACACACTGAATACAGGAGTACCCGGCTTTCATGAAGGTCTTGTGGTGTGTCTGCTCAATCTAGTATTTCAAGTGTGTTTTTTAATTCTTTTCAGGTCTAAATTTCCTATCTTGACAACTGATTATTTTGACATTTAGATTTTGACTTATTTAATCTATTGGGGTTTCTTTCCATGTTAGAAAGAAATTTTGAAGAGGTAGAAAGGGGTAGCGCAGATTTTACTTGGGTAAAAATAAAAAAAGATTTTCTGATTTCCTACAAAATAAAATGCAAAAATTTAACTTCAAATCAACACCAGATGTTTCAAAGTCTGTATCCACAAACTCAGCAATTTATGTCCTGGTTTTAGAAAACATTCTGTGGGGGTTTTTCATTTAAAAAAAATGTGAATCAGTTTGTAAACACATAATGGTTGGTTTAGGCATGTTGAAATCAAATATTTAATTTGTGGCAATTTCAAAATTTCCTTCATGTTTCTTTTTCCAGTCAAAATTGTTTATTGAAATGACCTAATTTTCATTAATATTTCAAATCTAGATTTGATTTATTTACTGATAAAACTTATAAAAATACTTATCTATAGTTATAAGCAACGGGTGCTCTCTGTAGAAATTGAAACTGGCTTTGTGGGATGCAGTTTAAGTCACTTTATCTAGGAGTTGTTAATTTTTAGAAGAGCTGTAAAGCCTGAAATAATTGGGATTCTTTATTTCTGAAGAGCTACATTTTGTCAGAGCTCTTATTTTAGTTCTGTTTATGGTTTCCCTCATTATGCTATCAAACACTTTTGTAAAACATCTGTCATAAAACAAAAAATTAACTCCTTGGAAGATTTTACACATCACACAAGGATACACTTTTTTGTAATCATCAAATCCTTTGAAAACTTCATAAACTACACCAATTATTTCTCACTCCAATCATGCATGTTGTCCTTTCTGCTCTTGTCTACAGTGAGGCTAAACTGGTGAAAACCAATCTGTGCAGCTTCTGTACACCCAGCACTGCAGTCTGTGCAACTCCTAAAGGAATTTCTGAAAACCCTTAGTCTGCATTTTACCAGGCTTCAGGAGTATGGCCTTAAAATTTTGTCACAAATCTTAGCAAATGGAATATGCTTTGAGTGTACAAGAATCTGAGAGACTCAGCCATTAATCCTCACATTACCACATAGTTTTCTTTAGCTGAGGTTTGGAAAGGATGTTGAGAAATTGCCCAGAGCTTGCTAACTACTTGAACAACAAGGTAGTTGTATCAGATTATGATATACAGGTTATTTTGTGAAGCAATAATCAGGTATGGAGGTATGGAGTGGCTATAATGAGAGCTTAAACAACTGTGTTTGATTGGTTATTCTCTCATAACAGAAATAATCAGTAGGAGTTTTTTTCCAGAGCAAAATACTTTGCATTAAAACTATAAATACCAGTTTAACCACAAGCCTACACAATGATATACTGAAGAAATGAAGAAATATATGAAGAAATATATGAAGAAAACACTTGTAGTGTTCAGAAAGCTGATGTGACATTTGTCATTAAGTTGTGACATTATTTTATCTCTAATTAAAATAACTAATGCATTGGATGTCCTTGTCTGTGTTTCCTGAGTTGCCGTTAGCAAGTTAGAAAAACTGGTATCTAGTAAATCCTTTGTTCTGAATGCTCTGGTGCTTGGTCTCAAAGAACTCCCACATCCCAAACTGTAAGGTTCATCCTTGGGGACCACTGGCATCCAACATGACAGAAAAGCATCACAACCATAAGAACACAGAGTAGAAGGCAGTTCCTGCCCTAAATAGCCTATATTATAAGTAAAGAAAGGGATGCACAATGAGATTGAAAGTTATGTAAGCAATTACTGGAAAATTCAGGAGTTTCCTATTTTACCTACTAACTACTTTTTAAACTCACATTATTACTGCTATTTAAAGTCATTACCTTTGAAATAGAAGTACCAGTTAATCAGACTTAAGTACTTTGTTAAGCTCTTTCATCCTGTTATACATGTTCAATCTTAAAAGTGAGATACAATTAAAAAATTAATGTATGCAATGAAATGCAACCAGACAAATAAGTAGCAGCAAATTTAACAAAGAATGAACTCTTGATTCTAAATTAAAATTGAACATTTGCTTCCCTTTTGGAGTAGGACAATAGTATTGAAATATGATATATCAACTTCCAATGAGGAAGAAATGGTATTTTTGGGACACTGATTATTAAGTTATCTTTCTGCCTAAATCTCATGTGTGTATTTCAGTATCTGATGCCATTCTCTTCTCTCTCTGTGTACATATGCAATACCAGAACAAATGCTTGATGTTGATTTTTTTCTGCACAATATAGCTATTGATGTCTGTATATGTATCTCTTCTGTCAATATAAACTAACCATTCATTGTATTACTAAGACAAAAGAACTGAGAAAAAACACTGCTGAGATGGTCCCCAAGGATCTCAGAGTCTGTGACTCTAATTGCAATGAATCAAGAGATAAATAATCCAGGAACAGTGTAAAGGGAGAACTAGAGAAAAGACACATTGAAGAGAGAAGTAGATGTGCATGTCATTTCTGTACAAGAATATTTCTATCTGCTTGCAGGGATTAGGAAAAGACTGTAACTCTGGCAGGATATTACAAAGTTGTAGAACTAGTCTTATGCATAAGTTTTAAAGACACGAGTTTCATTTTTTAGGTTACAATACTCTGCAGTTGATGAGTGCCAGATAAACATACCTACAGTATTGTTGGTTAGCCTTTCATAGGAATGACATGTATTAGTCAGCCTAATTTAAGTATATTATCATTTCCTAATTTTAGAAGAAGTAATAATCTTTTAATTCAGTCTGAATATTCAGAAAATAGTCTTATACCAGTATGTGCTTAATTTTCAAAAGATTTATTTTCCTGCTTATTTTTTCTGATGCACAAGTGTTTCCAGCTGCAATTGAAGCTTTCGCTCAACTATGGCTTAGCTTATTTGTATTTCTGCACAATGTTGCCATCAGGTTACCTATTCTCATAAATATTTCTATGTGGAGGGGAAAGTAATTAAATAAATAAATCACAAAAAACACCCTAACTAAAAACTTTGCTGATCTCTGTAGTATTTCTTGTGTATGAAAGACATAAACTGTTTACTGCACAAAGCTATGCACCACTTAGGTTAGGCAGAGAAGATAGTGACAGCAGCTGTCATCTGTTTCTCTATGGCTTGTTTTATTGTCTGAGGTCATTCAAGCTCCTAGACAAGAAGACTTTTTTGGAATATTCGAACATCATGTAAAAACATTAATTTGTGAGCATTCATATGTTTTGCTATGTAGCAGGGGTACTATCAAAGTTTAAACAACAGAGTACAGCAATTATTTCTATTGATTGCAAGAACCCTTTAAGATCTCTTTCAATTAGAGCTGCAGTTGTTCCACCGTCTTGAGAATTTTTATGACAATAATCATGGCTGCAATTGAATAGAAAGCATTTGTAGTGGAGAAATACACTCAGGTCTGGTCTTGCACTTCTTTTATTACATGAGTACAAGTACCACTCAAGCATCTGCAAACTCTTGCTTATATGTCAAAAATCCCAGTCATCTGAAGGGTGCAGCTTGGTGCCACTTGTATGCCAGCACATCAACTCTGAAGTTGTCTCAAAACATTTTCTGGGAAAAAAATACAAGTCCTTTCTGCTACACATGCTAGGGGAAAAAAAGAAAAAAAATGACCAATGAATACTTTTCACCATACAACATGATCAATGACATCACTTTGATAATTATAACAGCTTTATAATTGGGATAGATAGGCTGAATTTTCTTCTAAACCTTGGATAATTGGAAAAAAGCTTTAAATTTTGTCTTTGAAGATGAAGTACTTTTAAAAAAAAATTAGCTATCTTGAAATTCCCTTTTCTGGTTTTACCAGGGATTAACATATTACATGGTTCTAGGCACATAGTTACTGAATATTCATATATAAACTCACCTGAACATTAGAAAGCCACAATTCAGCTTCATCATAAGGGTTGCAAAGTTTGGGCAACATTTCTGTAAATGGGCAGTAACTGTTCATAGTATGACACTGACACATATATGATAAGAAATAGTCATTTTAATAGACTTTCTTTTGAATGTCTTGTCAGTTGAAATCCTTGTGAGAGGCAATGGAGATTATGCAAATTAACTCCAAAGAGGAAGTTAGAGAGCAAGGAATGGCTTGGATGGCAAGTCTTCTTTATCCCTAATAATTCTCTGGATGCTTTTTCTGTCTTTAAATGAAGATCCTTTTAATATCCCCAGAAAATCATTTGTGTTAGCAAAATAGCAAAGTTAATCAAATATAAACATCTCTGGTGCTGTAAAGTGTGTACTTCAGTAGGAAAATGTTTTTAAGCAAATAGAAACAAACTAAATAATATTTTATATTCAATTTTCACTGTAAATAGTATCAACATGTTTCTATAAGAAATAACATTAATGTTCAGTATATTAATACTGCATATTATATATCTTGCATGTTGTATGCAAATTACATAGCAATATAATTAACAATGTAATTAAAAAGGTTATATTAGGTAAAAGTACATTAATTAGGCAGATAGTGTTAAGTGTGCAGCATTTTTGGGGAAGAGATTACATCTGAGGGTGCAGCTTTCTTGTTTCTTTGTAATATTGATTACTTACTCTGAATTGGTAAAAGTTAAGAAACAGCAGAAGTGCCAAAATGAAGTCTGTTTATGTCATCCAGTGTAGTACAGGGAAACAGAACGTGATTTGGCAAAACACAGGCTCTGCTGTTATTCAGCTAAACAAGTCACTTAGGAGCTCAGAGAAAGCAACTTAGATTTTCTCCTCAGTCCCCCAGAAAGGCTTGTTTTGTGTTGTGAATGCAAAGTGCTGAGTTCATGACATGATGTAACGATGTTTATTTTTGTTTCTCTCACTCATTGTGTGACTTTGTCTTGCTTATTGTATGTAATCTGAACCTTATATCCAAAATTAAATTAGTTATTCTCTCTGATGCTTGTTACCATACGATCACAGCAGCCTGCAAACACACATGAGCTGGCCACCTCAGCTCCCTGATGTGGCATTTTGTAAACATCCTAAGTACTTATCCCAGGATTTACAGAAGCAGCCTATAAACTAAGGGCTTCATTACCTGCCTTCTTCACTGGAGGTGTTTGAAATCTGTCTGGCAGCCACAGGTCACTCATGGCATCTGCTGGCTTCAGCTGTTCTGACTTGTCAGCATCTAGAAATTCAGAGTCTGGCTGTCTTGAGCTGGAGACCCAGAAAACAGGGAACATATCCTTAGTGGTCCAGTGGTTGTTTTCTTAGTATAAAATGAAAATCCACAAATCTGCAGTCTGGAATCAGTGTGCACCACAGTCTGTACTAATCTGCACTTTGCTAAGTTTATAGTTATCTGTTTAAATTCCTATTGTTAACATCATCCCTTGGAATAATGCAATTCTTTCTTTTATAAATACACAAGCTTCATGGGGAAAAAATAGTGCAATCCTTCCTAGGGACAGGGTGTGCCAGTCAATTTGAATTCTTTACATATGTGGCCTGTAATGCCAGTATGTCAGTCTTCTCATGTATAACACCAAAAGACATTCAGAAAACTCAAGAGAGCTGCTGTGATTTTCACTTATTATGTGAACAGAAGTCAACAATCATATACTTTAATTAAGATTTTTTTTTCTCCATTGAACCAATGAGAAGAGTCAAAATATTTTCATTTCCTATTGGAGGAATCATGATTGCACCTAGGTTGTGGTGCATAGCACTTCCATAGAAAATGCACTTAATTATTAAAGATTATAAATATTTTAGATTACAAAGAATTTTTTTTTATGGGATAGGTCTGACAGAACTTTGCTTTACATCCTATTTTATTTGAAGATTCATTAAAAAAAAATTAATTTTTTCACCTTTAATAAAGGTAGCATTTTAAGATTTTCCCCTGATTTTCACTTCTGTTTTTACTTATGTAATTTTTTTTTTAAATCATAGACTGTCTACCCTCATGGGCTCTCTTTAATCTGTTAGCCTGAAAACTACCAGAATCTGTGTTTCTGACAACAGACAAATGTCAATTTCTGGATTGCAGATTATTTATGTGAATTATAGAAAGACTGTTTAATCTGGCATGTGCACAGTTCCACTTTATCTCACACCAGTTTAACTCCAGGACCAGTGTGACCACAATCCTACATCTAAACAACCTAGAACCAAAAATCCCTGGGAGCTTCAACCTGGTTTCCAGCAAGCTCATCCAGGTCAGGTGTTTCCTGATCTTGTTTTGAAGACCAAGACTCTTGGGGAGTACAGTGTGGGAATACACTCCAACTCAAAGTTCTCTGGGTCCCAGAAGCTTGTTAGGTTCAAGGCAAATCCATGTGAACACCTGGACCTGGCTGGGCTTAGTACAGTGCTGAGTCTGCAGCAACAAGCCAGAAGGTAGGGGAGCAATGCTGATCCCAAGGGACAGGGCTGACTCCTGCAGAGAACATCATCTTCCATGTCCTTTCTTCTCTGAAGACTCAGTCAATGCTCCTGCTTATTGTACCTGAGTACTAGTACTTTCTGACGTCTAGGAGGAAGTGATACCTTGAATGCAGCACCAGGACATATGCTAGGTCTTGTATTTGTACTGTTGTGGAATTCCAGAGGTAACAAGCCCATCCAGAGCATCAGAGATAACACACAAGTGCATTGTAGTTGCTCTGTACAAGGCTAATGAGGTCAAAACTTGTTGTTAAACTAGACCTAAAAAAACTGCAGCATTTGTTTCCTGGTGGAGACAGTGGTGATGCTTTGCACCACATTCTTACTGAGCTATACATCCTTCATGCAGTGCACTCCTGCATACCTTTCTTTTTGATCTGTATATTATAGAAGGTGAGGCTACATAGTCTGAATTTATGTGTCTAATTTACATGCTAAGAATCACATTCAAAGATGTCTACATTCCTCCACAGGCTGTTATAGAGAATTTAGGCTCTTGAATGTAGGTGTTCAGTATCAAGCAATCAAAGTAGTTGAAAGTAGATGGTATACGTGCTTAGCAGAATGGGGTTCAAATCTTGTCCTGCACTATGTCCTTGTATTCTGCTACTCAGAAAATTACTTCAGAAATGATTATCTGAAATTTATTAGAAAAAAAAGTCAATATTGAAAGAAAGTTTCAGCTCACTATTCTTACTGGAGGTGTTCTTCAGTTCAAAGTAAGCACAAGTAGAAATACTTTATAGCTACCAAAGAACTCAATGTGGGCAGGAACCTATCTGAGAGAAAAGTCCTCTTTCAGCACCTGTTGACAAAGAGGAGAAGTGAGCAGTGGCACCAGACATCACTTACATGCAAGATGTGCAAGAACTTAGGATACTTTCATTAGAAAAAGATTAAATTATCAAGTTGAAGTTGTAGGGCTGCAACTCATGTCTGAAAATACACAGAAACGAAACCTCTGACAAATATTCTCATAGACAAATGTTGCTCTGCCAGGGGCAGCAGCCAGTAATGGCAGCATGAAGGATCTTGAGACAAGTAAAAATCATGGTCAATGCTGTCCATTTTTGAAGAGTTAGTTTGCATTCCTCCAAGAGTTAAGCATTGAAATAGTCTCCTGGAAGGCCTAAAAGAGCTCACATGTTGAAGACCAACAGCAATTGGGGAAGAACTCTGGTAATGATGACAGATGAGGGCAAGAAGGCAGCAAGAGTGGTGGTAGAGTTGAAGAGCAGCTGTACAAATAGCAAAAGCTACCTTTAACCCAGCAATACACGCCCTGGAGTTCCACTTACTGCAGAGATTGGCTGCTTCAGATACTTCTTAGCTGGAGGTTAGCCTACATTTGGACTGCTTCCATGAACCTGAGAGGTTTGTGATATTGACATAACTTCTTTTGCAGTTTAATTTTTTATCTCTTACTTTTTTATTGTGTTTCTTTATCCTCTTATTGAAGCTGTGTTTGTTCAAAAAGCTTTGTCCAGTGTAGGTATTCCTCACTCTTTTGTGCATTAGTCAGGTTTCTGAGAGGGAGTCTTAAAGACCAGTTTCTTAAGCTTTCAGAAGGAACCGATAGAGCTTGTATTGTCTTGTTGCAAGTGTTAATGAGCATAGTCAGTTTATGATTGTTACTGCCTAGCCAGCCATAAACTTCCAACTCTGCTTTATCTTCTATAAAACCTAGAGCTGAGTTCAACAGCTTCCATGCTGAATTATTTCTTTGTATATTTAGAAACCCTTAGTGCAAAGATCATGCGTAGTTTTTTCTCAGATGAGATCTGTGTGGTTGCAGCATGGAGTGTTAGTCTGAGTTGTGTTTCTCATTGTAGTACTTTCCCCTGCATTTGTAACTGTTCTGTGCTGGCTGTGTGGTTTTGTGGCTGGATCCAACCCCACTGAAATCAGTATAAAGGTTTTATGACTGGTGGGATTTGGATCTTATCTTGCAGCCTGGAAACCAGTTATTCAAATATACATGAAAAATACAGAGATGTTTTGAAGTACTGCATAATGCCTCCTAAATTAAGATTAATTAATCTGACAGGAAGACAGACTTCTTTCTGATGAAAGGGTTAAGTAATCCTTTTGCAACACTCCTTAAAGTCTTTTTTGTGGAGATGTTTTGTATCACACCTATACAAGTTTCCCTGGCTCACTTAATTACTATTTACATTGATCCCCAAGCCAAAGTCCTATGAATGTGGTTAAAGAAAAACATGCCATGTTTGGATATCCAGCCAGACAGAAACAGTAATATATGGGGCAAATGAAGTTCTGAAATGAAACAGTATAGGGGCAGTAGTATTGAAAGTGACTAAAATGAACGGTATATTTTGTGAGCATGTTTAGCACGATTTAGAGAGTGTGCATGAAGATACCAAAAGGCAGCATGAGGAACAACAGTTCATCTCTTTATTTCTGAGTAAGTCCTTGCTATTAACGTTGTTACGAGGTGTATCTTATCCATCTACCCCCAACAGTGTTGACAGAAGCTATGCAAATTCCCACAGGATAAAATCTGCTTTAGTTCAAGCTGATGGAAGGGAACTCTTACAGCATATTAATCTTGTGGAAATTAATAGATTTGTCTGTAAGTGCTCCTATAGCATCTCACTTGCACTGGAGTATCCTCAGAAGCATCATTATAAAATAAGTCACCAAATGTGAACATTTGTAAGTGCATTTCAAATCTCATGCATATGCTTTTTCATTGCCTTCTTTTGCATTGACTTTTAGTTTCTGAAACAGATAGCGTTAGATTTGTATGTGAGACTACCAAAAAGGGCTCACTACCTGTTGTCCCTAAGGAAGGAGAAGCTTCTGTTCTTGCAATGCTGTGTTTTTCTTCTGGGGCAGAAGGCTTATTGTAAAATTGAACCTAGGAGTGCCAAGGATCCAGAACCTGAGAAGATGGAGCTGTCAATGTAGAGATTTTCAGGAAATGATGAGACTGCAAGAACCTGGGAGAGAGCTGGAGGTTGTAAGACCATGACAAAGGAAAATGGGAACTCTGGATCTTATGGCATTCAAAAGGGAAGAAATGTGGATGGGTAAGAGCATCAAGACAAGGAATGAACAGTGACAATTGGTAATAGAAGTTCTAGACTACCTGAAGCATGCATTCTGAATAAGAAACAGTACAGGAACGAATAGACAGATTGAGGCTAGGATGGCCTCAATGAAAAGAATAGAACAGGATTCAGGGTTTTCTTTTATCAGGCTTTTTAGTGGCCATGAATACTAGACTTTTTTTTTTTTTATTATTTTCCTTTCCCTAACAAGATAGCAAGGCTGATATTTCCACTACCCTTCCTCTGAAAAAAAAGAAACACAGAAAAAAACGGACCACTTGAAATTTGTATTAAGGATCAATTTCTATATGAATGTCTCTAGAAAATTGTTGCAAGCTGACTTCTTAAAGACTCTTTTTACCCAACATTTGAAGGTCATACATCAGAAATGTATAAGTTTATTGCTATATTAATTCAGTAGTTGATTTCTGAAAATAAATTTCACTGACTTGCAAGACTAGGTATTCAAAACTATAGAAACTTCAGTTCAGAGGTTCAGCCTAATTTTTTTTTCCTGTAGTTGACACGTGCGTGACATATGAGTCTGACTTTGAATGAACTTTTAACTTCTCTAGAGTGTGTTTTGGTTTGGGACGTGGTGTTTTTTCAGTTTGTTTGTTTGGGGTTGTTTCACTTCTGTCAAAGGCCCTTGGGATTTATGTCTTAAAATAAGCTAAACAGTCTCTGTACTATTTTAACCAATTATAAAGACATTTCGTGTATGTGTCATCCAATAAAATCCCGAATGCAACAGTTCCCATTGCAACAGTTAAGTGATTTCTTTCACATGCAAGTTTGTGTCCTTCTAGGTGAGAACTTACAGGTTTACTTACTGAATTTATTGTACTAAATATATTTGCATTTTGTGCTCTGAACCTTACTGTTCATATGAGCAGCTATATTCAGCATTGGCACCTGTAAAGGATGAATGTTACTGTAGTATGTCTTTCTGATGCACAGTATTTTCAACAGGCAATGCCTAGAACCTCTGACAACTCCCGAAAAACCCAGTTTGCCCAATCTCAATCTTATTATCAGCAATAAACCAGTTTTTCAGTCTCTTTTTAGTCAGGAAAGATTACTATGATGCGGTCAAGAAACTGATGCTACTGCTACCTTGGAAATCACTACAGTCACAGAATTCAGCAGGCTGGTGTTTCTGGGCAAGTCCTCATGCTGGAGCCCAGGAACATCACCGTTGTCTCTGCTCTCAAAACCTACCTGAAAAGGAGGCAAATGGTTCAATCTTAAAAATTACAGCTGTACCCCAAAATAGTTTATTGCCTAGTTTAAGTTTACAGTGTGATACAATTTTAATGATATATATTATTGTTAAGTGATAAGTTATCAAGGTGTGCTAGAAGTTGCCTGTGACTTTAACCTGAAATCCTCAGCTGCTGCTTTAGAGTCAGCTTCTCTTTACAAACCTTGTCTGTATATTTAGTTGTGCATTTCCAGTTAGCCATTGACTTACACTGAAGGTGAAGTGGGAGTAGCTGTCTGTCATTGCAAAGTACATCTTCTTTGCTTGGGGACCAACCAATTGTAAAAGAAAATAGCCCAATAAAACCACAATTATTCCTTTTTTTCATTTCTCAAATGATGGACTGATTGTATTTCTAGCTTCTTTTTGGAATCAGAAGTACCTTCTTGGTCTTTTACCAATACATGCAAAGGAAGAGAAGTCTTTCTTCAGAGGACAGAATATGTCAACTGCCTCTTTAAGCAAAGTACAAGAATGAGAAAATATTAATAGCAAAAATTAACCAATTCCTTCAGTAATATTTTGGGCTGCAAAATACTCATGCCCAATTCCCTGACTCATAAACTACTTCCTCTCAGCCAAAAATTCAGGGCAGGATCTAACTTGCGTTCGGATGTTCTGATTTCTGTATTTATTAATGGTCTTTCCATAGGCAATAGGGATGCACAAACCATGTCCAGAGGATGAAACTTTTTAAACCTCATCCTCTGGAGGTCTCAGTTCCCATCTACACACAGGGAGAAAGCACTTTGCTGCATCGGAAATGTATTCCCCATGAGGTTAAGAGCACTGAAGAATGTTAGGCATTTGCACTTTGACACTACAGCTGTGTCAGTGCTGGAGACAGACCATATGACGGAGGCTTCGCAACAAAAATGTCAGAAAACTTACTGTATTGGGGTAACTGTGTGATAGGGAATACAGTTTGTCTTAGCCCGTGCTACTGAAACTTCTTTAGGCATTAGTGAGGAAGATGCAGAGGCTGTGAGGACAGTAATTACTTACTTCAGATAGTGAAGAACTGAGAGCCTATTTGTGCTCAGAGACGAGCAGAGCACTGAAAGGCAGATGAATTCAGGCTAAAATGGAAAATGAATGGTGGTGCCAACTGATCATAGGCAGTAATGAGGGTTTCAGTAAGATGAGTAGAAAGCAAGAATTACTGAAGAGCAAACAACTCTTCACTACAAAGTACATTCCCTGTAAAGGCCTGACTCTCAGAGGAATCTGGAGGGAAGGTAGTCTTTGAAGATTGCCTAAGAAATAAGAGCCCAAAGTTCACAGGCTGACCTAATCAAAGCAAGTCATCCATTAACACCTCTTTCACATTCCAAGTGCTTTGTACCTCAAGGCATATCACCTTTCTGCACATAGAAAAGAAGGCTTTTCTCTATAATTTTGTTAGTGATGAGTGATTTTAGAACAAAACTACCATCAGAAAGCCATTTATGCCTCACTTTCATGCTGGTGTAGGCTTTCTTTGGTGGATTCTGCATTTTGTTTTGTTTGGTCTTCTTCAGTCTGAGGATAGGGTCCGTGTTATGGTCTGAATTAACTTCCATTGCCCATTCTGCTACACATCCTGAATCTTGATGCAGAGGTCTGCTCAACATGGAGGGAGACCCAGACCTGTCCCTTCAGGGAGAATAAAAAGCTCGTGTGCAGTGGCAGAGCAATGGGACTCTGCATAGAGCATCCTACAGTGAAACCTTCTATTCTCCTAAAGTTCACATGCTAATGGAATGTACCTGGCCAGAGCAAAATGCTGTGAGTGGCATTCTGGGGCATAAGTGTGAACAGGACTCACCTTCAAGGTTACCTAACACTTGGGAAAGGAGGAAGGGTGAATTGAATTACCCAATATAGTGGAGTAAAATTGAAAATTATGTTTGTTAAGGTTAACAGCCAACCCCCACACGTGTACCTTTTAAAGCTTGCTCCTTCACCAGGGGAAATCACTATATTAATGACTCCCTCACAGCAACCACAGAGACCCTGTATGACCATCATATGGAGTAGCTTCCAATAGGGAAAAAGAGGGAGATGACCAAGAAGTGAGTGGTTGGAGGGACAAAACCTTCACTGAAATGGCCTTGAGTGCCTTGATGGCAAGATGGATTCTGGCAGAGGTGCACTCATGCTATTCCCAGCCTCTGCCCAGACCATAATCAGGGGTCATGTCACAAACCCTGGTGACCTGGGAGCTCTGCTGGTATTTATCACCCCAGCAAACAGTACACTTGCCAGTCCAATGAATTAAGTAGCTCTAGGGTGAAGTTGCAACACAGTAGGCTCATTAACTTATTGTGAAATAAGCAAAATGTTATGGAATAGCACAGAAAATCAGCAGAAGATACTCAGGACCAACATTCCCTTTGTCTCGGCAGACAGGATCATCGGGTCATGGCATACCTTTAGTAAGTCTTGCTGTTTCCAACACTTACAGGTATATGTCTGCTCTAATTGCCTTGTTTAATCAGTTTTGGGTCCCTGATTTGCTTGAGTCCTAGCATTAGGGCCAATTTTCAATGCTTGTGAAACAGTGGGGGAAAGAACAAGTATTGTGAGGGTCACAGGTGCTCTTCAGAGCTGTATTTCACATTCAACACAAATTTCATGGGCTCTGCCTTTGAAGTAGAAGAGGGGAGCCTTGTCCTTCTCAGGATGATGGTTTGATTTTAAAAAGGAAGGAAAACTCTACATTAATAGATGGAAGTTAGTTGTTCTGCACTCTCAGCTGCCTATAAATGGCCAGGACACTGATAAATAAGTACCTAGAATGCACAGATAAGGGAAACATTGTTCTTCCTAGCTCAAGACATTATAAATTACATTGTTAGGGTAGATTATGGGAAATTGGAGGAATATTTTTTTAATGACAGGGAAATAGAAGAGGCAATTTATGGATGGGGAGAAGAATAGCTCAATATTTTAAAAGGGAGTTGAAAAGCAGTAAGAGATACATCAGCATAGGAGGCTTCCAAGTCTGATGTCCTGAGGGACTTCCATTTTGCCTGTAGATACCTAAGAATATGGAGAAGGGGTGAAGAAGTAGTAACCATGAACAGAGCTGCCAGCATTCAGAGGGAGAACAAACAAAAGCCTGCACCAGAGAAGATAAAGGAGAGCTTAATATTAAAAATGGTAAGAAAGACAATGATCACACCAAATTTGTACTTGCTCTTTTTTGAGCAACGTGAAGATAGTCCAGGTTATTATAGCCAGAGAAAGGACTAAGAAATTCATAGCAACTCCACCACTGCTATCAGTAAGGATCAAGTCGTTCTCATCTGTTGTAATCAAGTATAATTAGGTAAAAAGATTAGCAAGTGAGTTTACTTCAGGCATATTCTGGCAGCATTCGATTTTGGTTTAGACCTCGTTTTGCACTTCTATTGGCTTTGCATGCTTTGAAAGAGGCCATTTCAGTTTGTGACCCAGGGCACTCTGCAGCTGTTTATCATTCCAATTTTAACAAAAACACAAGGTCTATGAATAAAACAGCAAGAGAAAACAAGCAGCAAAACTGTAACTAATAGTATGCAATTGCTCATTCTGCTATTAATGAAGATACAGTTTAACATCAATATTTGTTTTTTATTTAGTTTAATGACAAATTTTGTCATTAGACTCAAATTTTACTTTGTAACAATAATCATGGTCTTCATTTTGCTAGAAAAAGAAGTGTGATGATTACCACCCAATGGGGGTAGATGGGGATTAGGCTCTGCTTTATACAACATTGTGTATATATACAAACTTAATTCTTCTGTATGAATAATTCATGATCAAACTGACTTAAGGACTTGATCAAAATTATGCAAATGAGACTAGAACAAAAGTTTTGTTTCTTTTTCCTCTAGTCCCACGCCTTGTGATTTCAGAGCTCATCACAGTTCTCAGTCCTGCTTTGATTATCAGACACCAAGTCCATTCTTGGAGTTGATGCTCTCAGACCAGACTCTGTAGGCTATGGAAAGGGAACTCAAATGTTGGCAAGCATGGACCCATCTAACTATTTATCTCATTAAGTAAATGTCTCAGTGCTCAATGTAATACCTTTGTGTAGTGGCTGTTCTGCTTGAACTCAGGTGCTGCATGTTTTCTGCAGCTGCTGTGGCTAGCAAAGCTCTCATGAGTATGTGGATGATCTGGCCCTGTGTTGTGGCCCTTACTTGGACTTGTCAGATAAGGAACGGCCAATATTTTAAACTGCAGAGTTCTGAACAGTAATCTTCTGGTATTAAGAAATCATAGATTTCATTCTAATGATATAAAAGAACAAGTCAATTCAGAATAGCACTAAAGTTTTGTTTCTGAAAAATACCTTCCCTGTCTTCTTTGCTTTAACATACTTATTCAAAAGGATCTTTCAAACACATACCTATAAAAACTGACAGTATATAAATTTATTTACAGTAAGACAGTAAATAAATCTTGAGAGTGGGGAAGGGAAGAGAGTTCCCCCCACCATGCAACAGGGAAGGAGTTAACTGGCTTCCTGTAACAGAAAAGCCTCTGAGTCCAAGGTACTGCAACATGGATGCAGAGGCAAATAATTGGATCAGTTACCAGATAAGAGATTATTCCTCCAGCAAATCTTTGAAATTTATAGTTCAATTACAAGAGTGGGCTGGGAATGATCATGAGGAACCTCAGCCTCTCTGAAAACATNAGACTCCAGAAAGTGAGGCTTGATGTATGATACAGCAGCTGAAAGGAGCAATTGAAACAATTAAGATAGCTGCTCTAGTAATTTTAATTTTAATGCTGTATTTCTGAAATGTGATCTTCAAAAGTTGTGACTGTGTGGAGGGCAGGGGCATTGTGATTGAAGATCAATAGCTGGGAGAAAAACTCTCAGAAGTTTACACAAAGCACCACTTAAAAGCTGAGTGCATTGGCTCAAACGGAGTTTTTGGTTGGTTTACATAGACAGAAAATGTTCAGATAGATTAAAATAAAAAAACCCTTGTTTTCAGCCTACTAAGTTTGAAGTTATGGAAATTAATTAGAGACAGCTCAAGAAGGCAGATGACCACGGCTACATCTGTACTACTAAGTGAAACAGAACCAGTCACACATGGGCAATGCCCACACTACACGGCTTTTGGCCATGGTTTTGGCCATGGCCTCTGGGCCTCCATCCAGCACTTGTATACTATAATGATTATTTCTGTGTGGTAGCCAAAACTGTGTGAAGGCTCAGGTTTCAGTCTGCCAGACCAGTGTTTTCATAGCACGAAACTGAGGGAATGTGTTGCATTCCCCTGACATGTACCATGTTGCATACCCAGGGATTCAGACACTGCTGGGACAGCACTGAAGGACAGTGTAAGAGCAAGGAGTCAGCTCCAGTGGTTTAGTCACCTCCATACTTTCTACTAGAAATAGTTCCCAGACACTACTATCCCCCTGGCAGTATTCAGGACTTGCTGACTCAGGTCAAAACCTGCCAAAGAGCATGTTAAGTGATGTGGGTGATATGGGGCCCATTGAGCAATCTCATTGCCTGGTCCTGTTTTATTTAGCTTTCCATTGAAAATACTTTCAGTAAAACAGAAAATATGGGATTAGCACAAGATGAGAAAGGGAGTGATGACTGGACGCAGCTTTGTCAGCAATGCTTAGGGAATTAAGGTATATAGAAGCAATGCTTGGGGAATCGAGTGCACATACTCACCTTAACACTCCCTGCCCTGCTCCTCAGGATGGCATGGCTTCTCCTCTTCCTGGGTAGCAGTGGCCCCTCTTTCCCCAGCAATCACAAGCTCCACCCAGCACTGTAGTGCCTGTGGCTTGCTCTAAAGAAAGGACTGTAAGCAGAAAGATGTATCAGACAAGGGACTTTGTACAGAGATAGAAAATATTAGTAAGACAAAAAAGACTATTCACTGAACAGTGTGTTTCACACACTGAAATGCATGATCTGGACCATGCAGGCTCTGAGGAGCCTCATCAGAACGCAAGGTGGGTCTGGATTGCTGGGAACTTCCAGAAACCAAGCACTTTGTTCATGCTAGGTTCAGCAAATACACCACGCCATGACTGATGTGGATTTCAGGTTTTGTGACTCCAGGGAAGCCAGTTCCAATATATATGGGCGCCAGGTACCTGTATTTCACTGCTCCAAGCCAAAGTCAGAGGCTTGGGGCCTTGGGTAGCAGAACTAAGGAGAGGATTGATCTACATTCTCAGAAGTTCAGTTCACTGGAAATTCAAAATGTTCAGGTTTTGGTCTAAATCAAAACAAAGCAAACAGAACAAAGTAAAAGAAAAAAATATTTGCATTGAACTGGAAATTCTCCTTTTAGAACAGGTAGCTGCAGGATTATCAGAAAAATTAAATACAAAGCACAATCAGATGAATCTCCATTCCTACTAGAATTGACACAATAGTCCTGAGAGGAGTCTAAAGCAGCTTGGTAAAATCAAAGTCAAAGCAAAGAGGCAATAAAGTAACTGTGCCTATACCCAGGAAAAGCACCTAGAAGGAAGTGAGTAACTTCAGGTAAATGACAATTTTGATTCATTAAAAAATAGATTTTTGCTGGCCATGAATATATTAAAGCATAAAATGAGATGAATACTCGTCACCACTAGAAAACCCGAGTTTTGATGCTCCTGTATCAATGAAGCATTTTTTAAGGTAGTCTTTGAGAGAGTTCAAGATGTTTAGATGACACAATAGCTGGAAATTCTGGACCAGACAGGGGATATGCTGAAGAATGTCAATCTTCCCTCTCTGCCTATGTGAATAAGCAGTGTGAGTCAATGGTGTGTACCTGTATCTCATGACAACTAGCTGTCAGGATGTATGTCAGCTCTATATGTGATTCTATGTGTTAGGGATCTCTGTATTTCACTTTCCAATAGTTATTCAAAACTTAACACACACTTCTGTCTTTGCAGTCTGTGTAAACTGCATTAAAATCATTCAGGTGTGAAGGAATAAACAAAAACTAAATGAGGCACCTCCAACATACAAGGAGATTTACAGTCATGACAATATTTTGTTGAAAGCACTGAAATATGTATATATTAAAGAGAGCAATCTTACTGTTGTAGTCTTTGGTCTGCTTGACCCAGCTGATCCTTTCCAACTATTCCTCCACTGCAGATAAATAGATGGGGCTTGATGGGTCCAGTCCTCTAAGCAACTAGGAAACATCAGCACTGAACTTCTACTTCTTCTGCAGGGTGACATAAACAGTGTCTGTGCTCCACAAGTAAGAGAAACTGTATTTTTGTGTGAGATTTATCTCCAGAATTACAAACTTTCCTCACATTTCCCTGTCCTTGAGAAAGTGAGCGACTTGTTTCGTATTTTAAATTCAGCTTTTAGTATGTAACAGGAATACTTCAGTGGCTCTCATGTGCAAAGGCTTTGGCCAGGCATGAATTGATCAGGGAGTGAGGGCAAAGGCAAATAAACCCTTAAACCTGAGTCCCTCATGTGAGACAGATCTGCCCCAGCTGCTGATCTCCTCATCACATCAGGCCAATGTCTGCAGAAGGAGTAATAGCTGAAAACTACTACTTTTATAAGTTTGAATTTATGAAAATGGGACAAAGCAGTTTTCTGACCATTTCTCTTACTAGAGCACAACTGAAAGGGTCAAAGTCATTAGTGTTCTTAGTAAACAGCAAGTAGCACAAGTCACAACATAATGGGGCCCTCCTCTTGGCTGTGTCAAATATTTTATGGGATTATTTCTGTACAGGCTATTTCTAGATGTGGTCTGTGTCAGAAGTTCGGGCTGGATGGATATCTAAGCATCTGTTTACAAGCGTCGGGATGAATGGAATGTTACTGAGTACAGAGAAAGGCAACTGGAAAAGACACATCTGCTGGTGCTCCACTTTGGGGTTACAATTGTTGTGATTAAAAATAAAATAACAAAACCATTTTAGGTAAATGTTACTGCCATTGTTTGAAGACATTTAAACATTGCATTTACAAGTTACCTCAGGGCTGGTATCTAAACTGCACTAGACTAAAGTAAACAATGACAAATAAAAGCACAACTGAACTTAGATTTCTTATAAAAGACCTCTTTGCCCTATTCAAACTTGGTCTTTCTGCTGGTCAGTGACATAAAATGCCTTTTAAAAAGTCCTCAAATACTCACAGAATCACAGAATATGCTGAATTGGAAGGGATCCACAAGGATCATCAAGTCCAACTTGTGGCCCTGCACAGGACCATCCCCAAGTCACACTATGTCCCTGAGAACATTATCCAAATATTTCTTGACCTCTGTCAGGCTTGGTGCCATAACCACTTCCCTGGGGAGCCTGTTCCAGTGCCCAACCACCCTCTGGGTGAAGAACCTCTTTCTAATATCCAATCTAAACCTCCCCTGAGTGAGATTCCTGCTGTTTCCTTGAGTCCTGTCACTGGTCATGAGAGTGAACAGATCGGTATTTACCCCTCCATGTTGAAGACTGCAGTGAGGTCTCCCCTCAGTCTCCTCTTCTCCAGGCTGAACAGACTAAGTGCCCTCAGCCACTCCTCATATGGCTTCCCCTCAAGGCCCTTCATCATCTTCATTGCCATCCTTTGGACACTTTCTAAGAGCTTAATATCTTTCTTACATTGTGTGGCACCCAAACTGCACACACAACATTCAAGGTGAGGCCGCCCCAGTGCAGAGCAGAGCGGGACAATCCCCTCCCCCAACCAGCTGGTGATGCTTTGCCTGATGCCCCCCAGGACATGATTGGCCCTCCTGGCTGCCAGGGCACACTGCTCATTCTTACTCAACTTGCCATTAAAGAACAAGGAAAAAGTGCTCACTCCCTGTGACTGTTTGTATGTGGACATTTCAAGTGCATAAAGCAAATTTGAACAAATTTAAGTTAAAAAAAAAAAGGTGTGGAGAGGGAAGGAATGTCACAAGTCAAGTCAAAAGCCTGAGGAAATGCAGGAAATCAACAAGAGTAAGAATACCTAAAACATGATCACAAAAATTACCTTGTTGGTAAAACAAACTTATGAGTAAGATAACTAACGTAACAGGGCTATCTAATAGCAAAGGATATAGCTCTGCACTGATGCTGAGCTCCAGACAGAGGAGGAAGTTGGACTTGCTGAAAGCCTCTGGGTGATGGTGAAAGGAGAACATGATTGCTGCTATCATTAAACCAAATGAGGTGAACAGGAATACATGCAGTGGCAGACTTTTTTATGAGTAACATGGGAAATCATTCAAAACTCAGTGTACAATACTAAAGGGTCACAGGAGAGTTTAACTGTTTGAAGAATGGGTAAGAAAGGAAACATCAGGACAGAAATCAATTAGCAAACTCTATATCGAAAAGCATTGGTCACCATTTCTGTTTCATTAGAAAAAACAGAGGAGAGGCTCTTCAGGATGTGTTTCTTACCAGTGAGAGAAAAGAATGATGAAAGTGACTCAGAGGCAGTGAGATTATAGAGTACATAATCCTATGAAAGAAAACAGGAAACAAAGGAGAAAATGTCCTCCAAACATGAACTCAAAGTAGGCAAACTTCCACCAACTCCAGTCAAAAAAACATCAAAGGAAAAAGTAGTTAGGTTGCTGTGGCAGAAAACATGAGCTATTCCTATCAGAAGGGAAAAGTACTGAGAGATTATTTTACCTAAACCAGGAATTTTTAATTGATCTCAAAATCACAAAGTTCCATCTGAGAAGTGGACATCAGATTGAATTGTAAAACATGTAAAATAATGGCACGTTTGTGATTGAAACAGAAAACTAAGTCAAAAGCCCAACATACAGCTAGGAAACACTTCAAAAGGTAATGTGCACTAAAAATAAAGAAAAGAAAGCAAAGCTATGATTGTTTTTGCTGCCTATTTGTGAGAGTGGAGACAAGGAAATGACATAAGTGATGATTCCAAGAAAACTGTGGAGTATTAAAAACTTCTTTTAACATGTCATGCAGGCACATAAGGAGCATAATTAACATTTACAACAAAGGGTTTAGTACTCAGTGTAAAACAGGGAAGAAATAGGACAGGAGTGGATTACAAAATGTTCTCAAGCCAAC
>VXBX01008041.1:119727-131336 GCA_013400415.1 Scytalopus superciliaris
CCGCTGAGTGCCCAGCGCCCCGGCAGGCAGGGCAGGGCAGGGCAGGGCAAGGCAGGCTGCGGCCAGCGGAGCAAGTCCCGCTGCCGCCGGTGAGAGGCGGGCAGGGGTGCTGGGAGCGCTGCCCGCCGCCCCCTGCCCTTTNCGGGGGGCGAGAATTCCCGTCAGCTCGTGTGCTGTGGGTGATGGAGAGGGTGACCGGGGAGGGAAGCCTGGCTTTGGAGGTTTGGAGAAACAGTTTTCTTCAGAGAAACCCTCTTCTCTGCGTGGACTTGGATCTAAAAAGCAGACCGATAATGGTAGTTTAGCTGCCAGCGTCGCAGTCTTCCCCTCTGTAACAGACCTAATCGGAGCTTCTCTTCTGTATGGTTTTTTCGAGTTGATACAATTCCCTCCTTTTCTTTTCCTTTTTTTCTTTTTTTTTTTTCCATCTATAGTTTTGTTTCTTAATGTCTGGCCTGCTGAAAGTATTATACAGGATAAAAAAAAAAAAGATACAGAGAATGTTTTTAAAAGCAAATACTTCAAATGCTCTGAGCAGAAGTATAACAAACACGGGCTACTGCAAAGGAATAGCGAGTGTTTTATCACAGCAAAGTCTTCAGTGATACTTGTTGCAAACTCTCAAGGGACTAATGCTAGAGATAAGTAAGTCGATGTGCATTAGTTACTCATCTTTTCAGTAGTGTATATTTTATTCAGAATTTAGTGTATTATTAACTTACTGTATTCGGTCACAGCTTCACTTTCCTTCTCGTGTAGCAACAGCAAAAGATCCACATCTGGTCATCTTTCTGTTTGTGGTTAAATCAGAAATAAGAATGAAGCAATTAAAAGCTGAAACCCTTTGCATCCCATTTTACAGATGCTTTAAGCAAGTGTTTACTGATAGGAAAAATTGAAGTTATTTGTCAGGTAAAGATGTTCTTAACTTAAATCCAAAAGACTTAACTTAGTTTTGTTTGTTCACATCAGCAATGAAAATGTATTTGGGAATAGAATCAATATACAGAGATTTGGTAAGATTTATTTAAATACTGGTGTTTATTTAAAAGATGCCTTTATAAATATTGAGATTAAAGTAGATTGCAATTGAGATGTCTTGTTGGCTCTGAGTGATAAATGTAAGTATTACTGAAAGTTATTCAGTCAGCTTGAACTGTTTGAATAGGAATGTTGTGTCTTTCATCTCCACATCTCAGTCTCACATTACTAGAATTGCTAATTGCCGTGTTAATTCACGATGTTTGCATGTTCTAGTAGTTATAAAGGACTGACAATCAAGACAGCATGAAGTCCTTCTGAGGAGTAATTTCTAATATTGCCAGTAAAAGGTAATGTTACTTTTACTAAATATGTAGATATAACTTACTCTGGGTGTATAGAGGAGTCATATGGAGCCCCCAAATGTTTTGGAGGGAAATTGTTTGAGTATGGTCAAGCACTGTTTTTATTACTATGGGCTGTTTCATTGTCTTCTGGTGCTGATGTATCTGCACAGCACAGTGCAGCACCGCACAGGGATATAAAACTGGGGGCTCTTTAGAAGTGTTAATTTCTGTAGCACTGTGTAGCACAGCAGCTCTGCTCCCAGAGAGTGCTGTGCGACACTGACTGTGTTGGGGAGATGTACGGAGCTTGCTTCTGCACATTTTTACAAACTGAAGTAGCATGTTATACTGTATATGACCTGTTGTGCCATTTGCTAGTAAGGAATGATCAAAACCTCTGGCAAATTACCAGTTTATGGGTTGGTACCTTTCCTTTCCACGATCTGGAGACTGAGGTCCTTTTACGATGTGACTTTCACGCACAGGTTCTCTTTCACCAGCCTATAGGTACATGTTTTAAGTGTGTATATAAACTAGACCTAGGTCTTGCACCTATTAAATGAAATTTTCTTTTGCTGCAGAAATTGGTTTTTATCAAAGCTAGTATTTATCTCGCGCTATTAATGAGAGCATTGAGGTGAATAAATATAATGTCATGTATCTTACTTGAAATATCAGATTTCCATGGACAAAGTAGAAGCTGTGAATGTTTGTCATTGAGAAAACAATGTAGGCAGAGATGGTTTTGTGTTTTGTGGGGGTTTTTTTATAACTGATTGAAAAATAAGAAGTACTTTATCAGACACAGCAGCACTTGCATTCAACCCAGTTGAAGCTCTTGCAATCTTAAGGTACATGTCAAAACATTTTGAAAGCATTACAAATAAATAAAAATTATAGGGATAACAAGAAGGGGGGCCTAAATTTGGTGGGAAAAGGAAGGGCAAGGATGCCAGCAGTCTAATAATGAGTCTGTTTGGTCCACATGGGAGACCTTAAATGATTGGTTAGCTAGAAGATCAGGTTTCTTCTAAATGAAAGATCTTCCTTATTTTTTTACCAAATATTTGTCTGATGGAAAGACAATTCTTTGACCCAGCAGAGCTGAGATAGTAATTCTGGGAAGAGGGCAGTGTGAGGAAAGCAAGGAGAGAGAGGTGGTAGGGTTGCTACTTTGCTGTGGTGAAGGCAAAAGGCTGACGCAATGAGATACTAGCTTGGCAGGAACAGATTTATGTCAAGACTTGAAGGAACACTTTGTGCTCAAATTGTTTATCACAAGGGAAATCTTTCTTTACTATATATGAGTCCCAATTTAAGTCTTTGTATGAGGTGGGTGTTTGTTTACACATCGTTGCAGTTCATGAGAGATGGAACAAGCATCCTCTTACCAGAGAGCTGGTTTTCAATGTCTGAGAAACAACTTTTCCCAGAAAATTATAAAGGCTATTTCCTGACAGAGATGGACATTGTCCATATCACGTTTACCACAGATTATGAAATGAAAATATATTTAAGCACATATTTTCTTGACCTTCAGAAAGCATGTATTCCATTGAAAATACAGTACTCACCACTACTACTATTTTTTAAATTATTAGTAAGGTAGTATAAACTTCAGAAGTGCTTCACAGTGGCAGGGTGGTTTGCAATAAGGGTGAGACTTTTTGTCTCACTTGAACAGTGTAATGTACCTTGCTGTTTGCTGGGCATGTACAGATGTACAATGTTGTGTAGATGTTTGTAAAAGACAATTAAAATTCTGTTACTGAAGTAATAACTGCGGGAAAACACCCTTGGTGCTGCCTTCTGCTCCAAGCAGTGATGGTCAATAATGCATGTGATACATATATTAAATGTGTGGACGCATGTGCTTGGGTCAGAGCAACTTTTCGGATGTAAGGTTGTCCCAGTTTGTTATCTATATAGTCAGTAGCTGTACAAGTATACCAGTAATCAAGCATTTATGATCTTTAAAAACTCGTTTGCCATACTATTCATACTTACTATGCTAATCACATTTGCCTTTTCACTTTCCAAAAAATCCTTTTATTTCAATGCTGGCAGGCCTATCTTCTAAATCGTGCTCATTGAGATACTCTTGTTTGTAGTGATACAGTCTGCAACATAGTCTTTTGTCCTGCTATGTGTCCGAACTAGCAGTTACATTTTGTGGAAGGGATCCACTGCGTGGGATTTTGGTCCTTTGGGAAGGTCGTACAGGGATGCATGGAGAATGCTGGAGACAAAACGTCCTACATTGCAGCTGCTGGTGAGGGGATATAAAACTGGTAAATGTAGCAGAAAATTTTAACCTCTTTGCATTAAGAAGATAAACACAGCATCCATTCTCTTGGTGTGGAATGATTTATGCTTCCCCATTTCTCCTTTCCTGTAACCATTTAGGGAGACTCACGGCATTAGTGTGTCACAGTGCTAGCTAGACCTGCTCGGCCTGTGTGTCTGGCACAGGGTGACTGCTGAGGATGGGCTCATAATGTGAGGAACTGAACTCAGAATGTACAAAGAAAAGATGCTTTTCTGGCTTTATACTTGTTGAGGCAGAAGATTGCTGCCTCTGATCACTTAATAGGTTTATTGCACATAATCCTACAACAAAGATGATATATGAAGACATAAACATGAATAATCACTTGCATTTGAGTATGACAATAAGAGACAGAGATAATTAATATTTAGAACTTTAAAAACTGTTTAAATACTGTCATAAATCCATTACAGTCTTCAAACTCAGTTTATAAGTAGTTAGTCCAAACATGAAGTATTATTTCAGATGCATGACAGTAATTTTGTACAAAACAAGTTTGTCAGCAACTAACACACAGCAGCTCTGAGGGACATTTGGACAGGGCTAGGTCATTAATAACAACCA
The DNA here is from genome assembly GCA_013400415.1 of Scytalopus superciliaris. Lineage (NCBI taxonomy): Eukaryota > Metazoa > Chordata > Aves > Passeriformes > Rhinocryptidae > Scytalopus > Scytalopus superciliaris. Next base: position 123,949 of record VXBX01008041.1, read on the forward strand.
TCATGTTACTGCATTCAAGCATTTAAACTGAGTTTGAATTTTCACTGCATCAATGAGATTGGTAAAATTCCATATTCTAGTAGATCTACAGAGTGCATTGTTGGTAGGTAGAAACTGTACCTTTTTTAGTTCTGTGAATAGATATCTTTGTGCCTGACTGGTATGCAACAGTTTGGGGTTTTAATTCATACATAGTCCATCTGTAGAACCTTAATGGTATAGCCAAACAGCTTCCTCAGGGCCTATTGGAGTTTGAGGATAGTCTGACCATGAAGAAGATCCTGTAGACCAGAAGAAACAGACTGAAGTGACCACACATTTTATTTCAGCTAACACAGTTAAATGAGCTTGCTTATCAATTTTTGCCTTACCTCACAGACTGCATGCCTTATTCCCATCTGCTTGCAAATGTTCAGCCCAATTTCTGCTGTATTCAATATTTTGTTGCCTGCTTTTTATATTAGTGCTACCTAGAGAATGAGTTGGTGCAATGGGCTCTCCTTTATCGCATGACTGTAAGTATTGTTTGAATTTGTTATGGAATGCTTATTAAATTGTGTTTGCTCAAGAACTGTGTTATGACCCTACTTTATAATTGTTTTGAGCAATGCCTTGTTTACTGTTTTCATCCAGAAAAGCTTGAACTGTTCGGTATTTTGATGGTTCATGAGATTGCTAGTGGCAATATGTGATGCTGTAAAAGATCAGTGGGAAAAAAAGCATGATTCTTTCTAGATGGTAGTTCTTGTCCCTTCTTTTCCATGAGTTGAAGAGAACTTGTGATTACTTTGGGACCAAACTTTACCTGTTCTGCCAAGAGTAAGGAAGATCTGGAATGAGGATTGAGAGAAGAGCAATTAAAAGCAATGAGCTGCTGTATCTTTGGCTTTTAATTGTATTTTATGACTGAGCCTTGTCAAGTGTGCTGGGGAAACACTGTGGAACTTCTACTTATAAAGAAATCTCTAAGAAAATTATTGCTTTTGCAATTACTGTGGCACTTTAAAGTCAGACACAAAGTAGCTCTAAGGACTAAGTCAAATACCAAGTAAACACAGCAGAATATAGCATGGTCAGGTCATCTGTATTTCACAGCAGACATAGATCAAGCCCAGCGAGCTGTGCTTATGCTGGGGGTTTGGTCTTCTGGGTTGAGTCCTGAAAGGTTAGGGCATATACTAGGTGATTTGAGCCACCTGAAGGAATGATTTGCAGAGTGCAGTAGGAAATCCTGCTCATTTTGGCTCATGCACATATGTAACTGAAACAAATGCAACTAAAACATTCAAGGCTTGGTTTGTGCTTGTTCCAAGCAGTGCCAACCTACTGATCCAGCATGTGTGGATGAGCTGTTCGTACTGCTGCAGGATCAAGACTGTGTGAAACAGTGCTTTACACTTTTCAGCTGTGATTTCTGACCTTCAGAGAGCGGCAGTGAGCCTCTGGGTCTGCTCATGCTGGGTGGTGGTAACAAACACTGCACAGGAGAGATGCTTGTTACGTGATATGGTCCCTGCTGGCCCCCTGTACACCGGCCAGTTCTGGTGGTGCAGGACAGCGTGTACAGCACGGAGGGACTGCAGCCTGGAACGGGGAGAAATGGCCCCTCCACTTCCCTATGAGAAAAGCTATTTTTGTGGAACTGTCTGATGAGCTCTGGAGTCTTCCCATTCTAAGGTGATTTAATTGGTATGGCCATATCAGTATAGAAACCATTTCAGAAAAAGCAGATACTGTTGTAAAGAAGCCTGTGCCTCACTACTGCTGGTTCTTAGGTAAGTATTCTACTTGAATAGGTAATTTCCTTTAAATAATAGGTAGTTTGAGAAAATTAATTTCTTTGACTGCACTGGGTCAGGACAGTTGTGGGGTTTTTTTTAGCAGGATGTACTTTATCCACATGCAAGTATGTTAACTCCAGTGGATTCTGCTTGAGAGTTCTCAGGGCTTTAGCTAATCACAGGAACACTGGTGGTCATATTAAGGAAGGATGGCACCATCTCCCTAAGCGGTGTGAGGGGCCTTCCTAACTTCCATGAAAGGAAGGAGGAGCTCAAGAATACTTGTATGAGCCAGCAGTGTGCGCTCACAGCTCAGAGAGCCAACCAAACCCTGGGCTGCAAAGGATCGAAGGGATCCCGAATCAAAGGGAGAACGGCCAGCAGGTGGAGGGGGATGATTCTCCCCCTCTACTCTGCTCTTGTGAGACCCACCTGTAGTACTGCATACAGTTCTTGTGTCCCAATGTAAGAAGGATATGGAACTGTTGGAGCCAGTCCAGAGGAGACCGTGAAGTTGGTAAGAGGACTGGAACACCGCCCGTACAAAGACAGGCTGAGAAAGCTGGGGCTGTTCAGCCTGGAGAAGAGAAGGCTGTGTGGAGATCTCACAGCAGTCTCCCAGGATCTGTAGGGGGCCTTACATGGAAGCCAGAGAGGGAGTGTTTGTCAGTACCTGTAGTGATGGGACAAGGCATAATGGGTGCAAATTGAAAGTGGAGAAATTTAGGTTAGATATTAGAAAGTTTTTACTGGGAGGGTGGTGACACACTGGAACAGGTTGCCCAGGGAGGTTGTGGATGGCCCATCCTTGGCCGTGTTCAAGGCCAGATTGGATAAGGCTTGAGCAGCCTGGTCTGGTGGGAGGTGTGGGGGCTTGGGACTAAATGATCTTTAAGGTCCCTTCCAATCCCTTAACAATCTATAATTCTATGATTTTTTTTCAGGCTAGTTGTGTATTAAGGTATAAGAACTGTATCCAGCATACAAGGGAAATAAGCAATACATTGTGTCCTTATATCTTTCATCCAGTTTGTGGCATAAATGCACTTGATGCTATTGTGGAAAAAGTAATGTTTACTGTTGCATCCATGTGTTTGTTGTGACCTGTTCTGTTGCCTTTTTTTCCCCAATTATAAAAAATTAATCTTCTATTAAAATAACCAAATGTATTGTGAAAATCATTGCTGGTCCCTTCTCTTATTTTACTGCTGCAGGTGAAGGGAAGGGCTCACTCTGTAAGAGTCCAAGGGAACTCCATGGACCAGGTGGGCATAAAAAATGTATCTACCAAAAAGAAAGAACATAGGATTTAGGAAGAGAGCCCCCTTTGAATAGTTGTTCTTGTTGACAATGATAAAATGGAAATCTTTATGTGGAACCTTCTGTAGCCGTGCTCCTGTTTTCTATGCTGGGGTACGATTTGCAGATTTTTTTAAAGAATTTTGGCATATTGTTTGTTATTTCAAACCTAAGGAACCCAGGAGCCTAGTTAACCACAGGAGATCTTGGATTAGAAGAGGGAAGCAGTTTTCCACAGTGGGAGAACATGTTTGGTGTTTCAATTTACTAAATCATGCAGAAAGGAGAGAAGTTTTTATGGTGCTGAGGGATCAAGAGCCTGGGACGATAATTTCTAAAACAAAATGGAATATGTGCAAATAGAAAGCCCAGGACATGAAAGCGTGGGGAATCAGTTGTTATTTGAAAAGACTGAAGTTATAATCTCTGAACTATTTGATTCCACTGTCTTAAGTGGACATTTATGTGAACATATGACTGAACATTATGTGGCCAGTATTCAAAAAGACTTGTTTAAGATTAAGTGTAATTACTTGTTTAAGGATGTTTGAGGTGGTTGCACTAAAACACCATAAAACCCCAACATCCTCAAGATGATTCCAAAATTCAAATGTAACTTGAATTGCACCCAGAGGTGTATTTTCATGCTAATTTTCAAAATACCTTTTAATCTTTGTTAAGATTATACTAATTTGAGGATAGAGCCATGGTAGGAGGAGAAATGTTGTTGGTAGGGTTGGACTGATTTTGCCAGCAGCTTGCATGGCTGTGCTTTCCAAATGGCATATTAGTTGCAGTATTTTGCAGCAGCCTGTCAGTGCAACAGAAAATACAGAGAACAGAAAGATGGTATTTTTGCATCAAACAGCTGATCTTGTTCACCAGTTAATTTTATATGTGAGCAGTTGGTACACATACTGTTTGTTTGCATTGCAGTTTTTGTTTTATTTACTGATGCTGAAGTATGAAAATGTAAGCAGTCAGTAAAAAATGACTGGCACCATTTGTTGTTAGGGCTTAAACAGAAGAAGTATCTCTCACTAGTTATTAATTTGTCTGGATTTTTAAAAGGTTCCTGCTAAGAAGCTTGATCTGATGAAAGGCTATGACTGTTCATGTGAAGTGCTCATAGCTACAATACCATTTGTATGAAGCACAAGTTTTGGCTTCGTGGGCAAAAGAAGAATTGCCTTCCCACTGTCTACATCTTGGACACCTGCACTGACCAGATACCTTGAAAATATGAGAAATACATTTATTCCCATTCAGACTGATCAGTATTACAGAGCAGCAACCTCAGCTGTGACTTTGGGCCCTGCAGTCACAGAGCTCTCTGTTCTTAGGACTTTTTGTTGTTGCATCATATCCTAGTAGAATGCTGTTTTTCAGATGCTCTGATCGCTCCCTACTTTAACAGATAGGTGTTCTTAAAAAATGCTGTTAAAATACCTGATGTAGTGCACTTGTATACAGGCTGTGGCTTGTGGAGCACTTCCAGACAATGCAGGTTGAAGCTAGCTTAGGGAAAGTGCTGAACTGTCCTTGGCCAGAGGTCGTAGCTGGGGCTTCAGCTGACCAGTCAGCAGCCTGCGAGCACAGCTGCCATCCCCTGTTCCTTCCCAGGCCCTCTCCCTTTGCTTCTGCTGCTTCTCTGAGTTTGCGCTAATGTATGTGATGATGATCAAGCCCATGTGTGGTCTGTTCCTAAGAGGGCAGAGCTGCAGAAGCTGGTGGAAGTGTGGCACTGGTAGAGGTGGAAACTTGCTAATAGAGGAGAGCAGGAAGCCTGAACAAACAGCTGTATTTATTAAGGCAATTACTGGACAGAAATAAGGCATTTTCTGGGGAAGATGAATGTCAATCTGCATTTTGTTCCACTGGTGTAGTTCGTAGGCAGAGGTCACTGGCAGTCATTTGTGGGTGCTGTAGTCACACAAACTGCTGAAAGAATTTGGGCATTAGAAAACAACAAAGGAGCACGTTTAACAGGATAGTATCAATACTTTACTTTGCATAAGTTTTCTGGGATGCATTAGGAGACGGAGACATCTAGAGTAGACAGTAATTCTAACACTGTAGACCAAGGATGGAGGGTATGTACTTCTGCCTCAACAGCACTGACCTTCCTGTATGTTCTACATTGTAATACATTATAATAGTTGCTTATCAGCAGCTCTGGCTTTGTACATTGGCTTTTGATCCTTGCTGCTTTTACCATTCATTTCTTTGTCTTAGCAGAGCACTTCAGTTTATACAGAAAAGGACTAATGGCATTCACTATGTTGTTTTGTCATTCAAAACAGTAAAAAAATAATGCTCATATTCCTTTTTCTTTGCAGACCCATGTTGTGTGGGGTGGGTGAAGGCTGATGATTTTTTCAAAACCGTCCTTGTAACTCCTTTTTAAGGAGCAGCATGGGATCTTAGGGAACTGTCTTCAGATATGTACAGAAATTTTGAATGTATTTTATGTAGTGTTAGTACTTCTGGCCATTGTTTAGCTCAAAAATGTATCCATGGATATTAAACACTGAATGCTCTTCCCCTTATTACAAGCAAGTCACTATAGAGCATGGTCATTTAATTGTTAGAAATTTAACCAAATGCTGAAATGGTGAAGAAGTGCCATATGGACCACTAGAAATAACTGTCGTGGGGTCAAGAAGACCCACAAGAACAGTTTCTCTTTTGCTATTATTACAGTTGGGCATTGCAAATTTGTGAAGGAAATTCAAAACAACATCTCCAAGTTTTGCCACAATTACTCAGTGGACTTGCTTCTTGCCAGATGCTCATGCTGAATGAGAGAGAACAGCAACCACTGCTGTGGGACTTTGTGTTCAAAATTACTCAAATCCAATTATAAGTCCAGCTCTTGTAGGGGATTATTAGTACACTGTGGACTGTTACACAGTTTGAATGACAAGCAGGTAGAAATCATATTTTTGCAGAATGTGTATTTCACTATATCTTGTTGGCTGTGGGAATTCATACCTTTCATTTGGGATTTCAGTGTAGCTGTGAAAAAGGATTGTAGCATAGATTGTAGGATAGGAGTGAAAGATTTGGTCTGCATTTCCCAAGCAGTAGCTCCTGGAAACGATATGCAGCTTGTGGCTAGGAATGGAGCCATAACGCTGTCCTTGACTGCATGGGAGGCTCTGCAGTGAGTTCAGAAAGACCTCAGCCAGATGTGAGCCTTCAGAGCCTGTACTCATTGCACTGGTTTCCAAACCATAGCAGAACCCCTTTTCCTTTTCCTTTTCTCGCCCCCCCCCTCCCCCCCCGCACCTTAATTTGTTGAATGTTTTGGTGCTGTTTGGAATATATTGTGCTCTTAGTTTTTGTGCAGTCTTGTAATTAGTAGTCAGCCAGATGTTACTTGCATTTTATGGATGATGTATCCAACCAACAGCCCAGGAAGCCTACAAACAGACTATTGCTCTTCTTCCAGCTATTCTCTTTGGCAGTAGCATAAGCTGAAAGGTTTACACGAACTAAAGATTCATGGCTGAGTATGAAGTCAGGCCATTATAATTATTGGCTAGTCACACCCTGTTTTGCAATTTGTTAATAAAGTGAAAATCCAGCATGCTATTCACTAGATACATTTAATTGCTTCAGTGGTAGGTGCTGCTGGGAGGAATCTAGCATCCTTTCTGGAGTCTGGTGTGTTGATTGTTGTATGACCCAGTTGGCAGCAAGCCTGTCCTGTGAGGCACAGGACAATAATATGCTGCACAGCTATTTTGCTAAGTAATTGAAATAAAATGCCAGCATTATTTGGGACATCTTTGGTAACCTATTGCTACCAAGTTGCATGATAAAAAGAACAATTTTTTTTCCATCGTTGAACTTTCCCCCATTGTTCACCAGCAAGCTGAGCCTGAGGCACTCTGGTTCTGTTAAAATTTAAGGGAAGGTTTCTAGTAAGGTGTCATTAGTACCTCCTGTTGCTCAGTAGCAAATCTGCTTATTTTGAAGTTTTCAATATTATACTAGATCTCTAGGTATTTGCTCAAAATTCAGTGTACTTTCAGAAAATTCAGATTGTACTGTCAAATTTATTTAAAAGACACTTTCATAAATCCAGAAAAATATAAATACCAGTAGGTATCCTCTTAGATGATCTTAATTTGTTACTCTGGTCTCTGCCACGTGATGACCTCTCTGCAGGAAGCAAGCACTTCTTCACCAATTTCAGAATGGTTGAAAACTCACTCTTTAGCAAAACCAGGAATCTGGCAGGCTTCAAGTGCAAACTGGTCTCTTTGTGGAGACTTACCTGCAGGCCCTCAGGTACACTCC
>VXBX01008041.1:131736-156176 GCA_013400415.1 Scytalopus superciliaris
TTTTTAACAATCATCTGAAATGCCTTCATAACTAGGCTAACAAAACACAAGCAACAACAACAAAACCAAAAACACGCACAAAAAGAATTGTACAAGAAAGCCAGAGAGGGACTTTTTATAAGGGCAAGCAGTGATAGGACAAGGGGGAATGGCTTTAAACTGAAAGAGAGTAGTTTTAGATTATATATTAGGAAGATATTCTTTGCTGTGAGGGTGGTGAGGCACTGAAACAGATTGCCCATAAAAGTAGGGGATGCCCTGTCTCTGGAAAGGGGCAGGCTGGATGGGGTTTGAGAAACTTGGTCTAGTGAAAGGTTTCCCTGACCACAGCGGTGGGATTGGAACTAGGTGGTCTTTGAGGTCTCTTGCAACCCAAACCATTGTGTGATTCTGAAAGGTGGAAAACTATTGGGAGAAATAAATATGTGTACATAATTGCTTGTTCCTTTCTGAAAGAGTAACTTGCTTTGTGTCATCAGTAAGCATTTTGTCTTGAAGGAATAAGACTGGTAATTTCATAACTGGTAATTAATCAGCAAGTGTATTTGATTATTTTCAAAGTATGTAAGTATGTGATTTTCCCCTGCAGGTATTCTGTATATGGTAGCATGTTTTACCAAAGGAAAACATGGTGTTTGCATATCAGAGTTTATACACACAAATTCATAAATGCCCATGCACAGAGAAGAAAGTTTACAGTTTTGAGTCTTGACATATGCTCCCAGCAAGCTACAGTAACTCTCCTGAGGCTGGTGGTAAATAGAAACTGCATCAATGAAAATAAGAGAGTTTTCTAGCTGGCATATCTTTTACCTTTTTGGGTTTTGTTCTTCCTTGATTGTCAGTTGACAGCTTGACTACCCTGGCAATGTGCTGAAGTATTGGAATCTCCCAAAATAGCTGTGGTTCTTCAATCTGAAGGTAAATCTTCAGAGTCATTGCAGTTAAGAGTGATGCAGCTTTGTGGAGTGTGTGTCAATACACAGGCTGCTTAGGATGGATTCAGATGTGAAATACGTTCAGAAGCTGAGTCTGGATGTTAAAGCCAAGATTGATTAACTGGGGAGGCTCTCATTTCTCTGCTGTGGGGGCTGCAGCATACACTGTGGCATAAAGGTACATGAGCTGCACCCCTGGCTGGGAGCTCAGTTTTCGTGGAGCTGATACAACTTGCCCTGCAACTACCTGGTACCAGGAGGGATGGGGAGCCTGTGGCAGGGGGCTGCCTTGTCATCAGGAAGGGTGAGTCAAGTTCTTTTGGCAGCAGCCTATGGCCAGGTTGGTTTTTGCTGGCACAAAGCTGCCTTTTGACAGCCCTATGTACCAGGTGCTGCTGCCAGCCCTGTTGTGGGGCTGCAGCTGAAGGAGACAGCTGGAGACATTGGGATCTGTTCTCCATCACCTGCAGCATTGCCCAGGTACATCACAGAACCCAATGGCCTCTGTATTCAGGGACAAGATGTCTGAGAGCTTCACAGCCAGGGCAATCACAGATGAATTTTGGACAGGCAGGTTGGGCAGGATTTAGCTGTAGGAGCATATGGGAAATGTGACCTAATAGTAGCTTGTCGGTGGTCTTCAGAGTTTGTTGAAGTTACTGAGGAATACTGACATGATATATTATTAAGTATCTGCACTAGATACACACACCTGAATTATTATTCACCTTCTGTAAAGACTCAACAGATATGAGAAGCCTAAGACCACCTCAGTTTAATGCCTCCTTTCCAGTGCTGTGTGCTATCTGCTGTGATAAACAGGAGCAAAGATTCTTGCCTCAGGTGACAAAAATTTATTACTAATACAGTGCCATAGCCATAGTTTGCAATTCAATCAGCTTTGCTAAACAAATACGAAGATACTTGCCCTGGCGAACTGGCAGGTGGCATTCAGGAACAGCAGGATAATTTATGGAGCTGAACAAAACAAATATAGTCACATGCAACTGTGATGCATGGTGATTATTTGTGCTTCTTTTTGTTGTTGTTGTTGACTGTATGCCTGCTGAAATCTCATAATCCCCAATATTAGTTGCCTCTTTGTGCCTTGCTAAAATAGCTGTAGGAAAATATTTTTCTGAAATCTGAGGTTTTAAGGGAATGTTGAATATAACCTGACGAAATATGACAGTGCAGGAATCCTTGAATCTTTAATTCTGTTCAATGATGTGTATAAGCTTTTCATTATAAGCTTGCCTCTGACTGGATGAAATAAAACAGTAATTTTTCTGGGAAAACAAAAGTTTTCAAGAAATCAAGCCAATTCCTACTTTTGGGTTGAATTAGATTAATAGTTTGGTGTCTCAGATGTAGTTGGGACTGTATAACTCATAAATAGTGGACTGGCTGAACAATTTTTTTTTTTTTAAGTTAGTTTTTCAGTCTGAAGAGTGATTTTAATGGGTTAAAACCAGCTAAACAAAAGTAAGTTCAGATAAATTCAAATAAGAAGGTCAAATAATTCCAAGTGCATTCCTATAAATAAAAAAATATTTTTTATGTTTGTTGCATAAAATTATAAAATTTACTAGAAATAAAAATTTGACTTTTCCTATAGAATTGTATGTCAATATAAATGGAGCCAACTGAATTTTTTTCAGTTACTGAACTGGTTTTTGCTGTAAGGCTGACTGCTATCAGTTTTCATTAATAGAGATGCCAGTGTTTTTGTGATGTTCATGAAGATATTAAAATACCTTGAAGCAGATAGAATTTTACTACGTGATTATTACTGATACAAGGTATTGATTGTGCAAGACAATAATCTTGGATAAATATTATAGTAGTCAAAATGCTGCTGGTGGTACCATGATGAGCACTGAGTGGATGCACTTCTCTGTCCTTGAAGAGGGTGCAGTGTAGGTAGGAAGTTGTTCCCTATTGTGTGGACGGGTCAGCAGAGCCTCTAAGCACCACCCACTGAGCTCCACAGGGTCTGCTGGAGATTTGTTTTGCTTTTCCTAATTACCTATCTGGAAAGTTACTGTGGTCTCCAGGCTGCAAGGCTCTGTGCTGGCCTCTGCTCTCCTTGCTCCCTCAAAAAGTCTCACGTCCCCTCTGTAAATCAGCTGCCACTCCTTAAACCTCGCACCGCTTGTCAGGTTTTCTGAACTTGATGTCTTTGTTGCCCCCTGTGGCACGCATTCGTTTGGCAGCAGCACTGGAAAGGAGAAGCCGCCGAATGTGCTGCTCCCATTAATATGCTGCAGAGTTCCAGGTGAGACAAAGGCATTTTCTCATTAACTTTTTTCCCTTTGATTTCCACGGAATTTTTTTTTTTTCTTTTCCCCTGCCAAAAACTGCTGCCAGTAACTCCTTACCTGTTGGTGACTCTGACATTTAATCTTGTAATACAGCAAAGAGGAAACTGCATTTTAAATCATGTTGAAATCCCTAGATGTGATCACTTTTTTGTTTGGTCTTTTCTGTTTGTTTGTTGGGGTTTTTTTCCCCTTTAAACACTGCCCAAAATAAATGTGTGTTAGAAGTTTCAGGCTGAAAAATGCTTTAGTGAAATTGCACAAAATCCATCTTTATTTCCACGTTAAGGGTGAGCATAAGGTGTGGATCCAGACTAGTCCCACGCTACATAAGCATGACATTGGTTACCTGCTGCTGGCACTGTCCTTTGTCAGAGCCGGTGCTCAAAGTCCTGTTTGTTTTTTGGTCAGTGAAAGTCCTGGTTCTGGTTTTTTTTTTTTGTTTGTTTTGTTTAATGGGTTAAGGTGGTAACTGCAGTGACCAAAGTAAGTGTCTGACAGTAGAGCTTCCCTTTTGGTCCTAACTGCTACTTACAAAACCTTGCAAGTACAGCTCCTAAGCTGGCAGGCTGGTTGTCCTAAGCTAGAGGGAGAGCCCTGCTAAGAGCTTTCACTCTCCCTGAGGTTTATTGCAAAATGAGAATGTTCCCTTTCTCTCTGGCATCAACTCAGGTTTATAAACTTTGTTAAAGGAAATACTGAGTTCATATTCCAAAATACTTGGAATCTGGTTGTTGATTTTTGGGTATACAAGGCTGTTGCTCTCATACAGCACGGTTTTGCCCGTAAACTTCCAGATGATCCCTTTACACATTTTCTTGTTTATTCTGTTGGAGGGCTCATTCCTGGAAAATTTAATGTGAGCAGTTTCCAAATAGTACTGAGGGTGATGGTTTTCTCTTGCTGTGAGAGCACTCAGTGGGACAGATAGTGGACATTTTACATGTTGCTCATTTTTTAGCACTGCGGATGGAAATATTTGAATACCAGAGACGATCTAGAGATGGAGATTGTCAGGTAGGACATGGGTGTGGGAATTTTGCCTGTTGGGCAAATGGGAAGGAGTGGTAGCTGGGAGAGACTGCAGTGGGTAAGATTTGCCAGGGGTCATCTACTGACCTTGATTCACTGTCCTTGGGCACAGATTGCTCCTGTTGTCCCATAGCCCATCTCCTTCTCTTGGATATCCCAGTTGCTTCCTTCCTTTGAAGTTGACCATGGCTGCACGTGTGTTAAAAGGTAAGCTTCCACTGAGCAGCCTGCTTGCTTGTCTTAACCCAGAAGCTGGATTATTTTATCTTTTAATTATTATTTTTTTAGGTTTGGGGGAATAAAAAGGACAGAAGACAGTGCTGGATTATAAGGGCTGGTTTACTGAGACTTTGAAGATTGGGCTATTCAGTATTGAGGAATAATGTTTTTTCTTTGTGCAGCACTAATTACTTTGCATTCCATTTTCACTGTGATAGCTCAGATGTAATTACTCCTCACCACAGGCTACTTAGATGAGTGCTGTATATCCCTCTGAACTTTTTAACCTGCCAGATGAATCATATAAAGAAAATTAATGCTATTTAAATAAAAATTTGCAAACCAGGTAGGAAGGAAGAGCGTACACAAAAACAATGTTACCTTTTTTGTTCAACTAGTTGAGGGGAGATTTTTGAGAGATTATGAGCTTCTGCTAAAGCCTATTGACTGTAATAACAGAGTTGATTTTTCAAAAGGGCACTGTCCACTTGAATATTGTGAAATTCAGTGCTGTTAAATGCCTGATGAGGGGGCATAGCCTTCCTTTTCTCATTGGTCCCGTGTATTTCTTGATAATGTCGTGTTTCAGGGTTGGGGGGTGGTGCTGAAAAGAGGCAAATGCATATAGCAAAGCTTGTTTTACTCTCTGTTTACCTCTACATCTGTCTAGCATTTTGCTAGAAATTTGATCTTTTACACAGGGTGCTATAAAACGTCTGAAAGTATTTAATTTTTGAAGAGGTGCAGTATGCTTTTCTCTTGTTTTCAGTGACATTCTTTAGCCTTCCATGTTGCAAATGAGGCTCCTGAAGGCTGAGGCTCCCCAAAAAATAAGAAAGGTAATTTTTAAGCATGACTTTAAGCCAGCCTTGTGAAGGTTGAATGCCTGTGGTAAACTTGGCAAGTCAAGGAACTTCCTAATACAGTCCCATTCACTGTTTTTGGTGCATGAATGCCTCAGCTGTTTAAAACAAAGAGAGTAGAAACAGCCTCTTTTTCTGCATCATCTTTCTCAACCTGTGAGCTGTTATACAGATTTGTACAGGTTGTATATTAGTTGCTTTCTCGAGGTGGACACTACTTAGGTCCCGATCCTGCAGTGAGGTTTCTAAGCACAAGGTAGTGTTAAAATCACTGATGCAGGATGTGACCACATGGATATCCCTGCAAAGGGCTCATTTCATGTCTGGGCAGTGCTGAGAGAGAGCAACAAGGCACATCTTAGCAGAGAAATGTTGGACGGACTGTTTCAAGTGCAGGGAAGGGACAGGAATTTCTTAGAGTAAAACTACTGTGTATGACTGAGTCATATTTGTTTATATATAAAATTACTTCTATTGTCAAAATAAGCTGCAGTTGTGTTTGCTTACTGGAATTCTCTTAGTTAAATTGTTTTTTCTTGAGAATGTTTTCCCAGTTAATAGGACATTATCCAAACCGTACCAAAGTACAGGAATTTCAGAGTGTTTCAGCATAAAGCTGCTTTTAAAAGTGAAGAAATCATCTTGCCCTCTGTTCTTTCTACCGTTTCTTTAAGCAACAGTTAAACCATCCAACTCTCAATGCCACTTATCATTAGGAGATAGATGAACGCTGAGCTGGGAAACAGTTTTGCCCTTTGCAATTTATAGGCACCTTCAGGGTGGTGACAAATGGCCTCTGTTAAAAGGAGAAACAATTATGTTTCATTGATTGCAGTGGAGGATGTTTTATCTTTTCAACTGTACTACGTAGTTTGTTCTCCTCTTTAAGGAGACTTACACATTCATTGCATGTTTGTTTCGGTGTCTTAATGCAAATACCAACAGCTTTCCAGAGCCTTCTCCTCTCAAAGAGAATGATGCTGTTTATCTCCCTGCCACATATGGCTCATATTGTTGCACTGAAAATCAAATGCTTCGGGTCTTTATCACTCAGAATAGGGCTTTGGCCTGTTACTGTGCTGACCATCAGCATTATTAGCTAGTAGGTTCCCTCTATGTGTTCGAGTCAATTGCACCTACAGTGATATATCCATGTTTGTGTAACTTGCGTGTTTTGTAATCCTCAAAATATCAAAAGAACAACCTTTTGAAAGTACAGATGACTTAATAAATGTGTTTTGTTGTTTGTATCTATTGGAAGAGGCATTTGGAGAGGGGAGGGCAAGGATTTATTGAGAAATAGCGAAATGACTCATCAGAAATACTTGTCCTTTTTTCTTTCCTGTGTTTGGCTATTGCCATCATAAACTGTGGAGTGATCAATGTCTGCCTGAATGGGATTGAGGAGATAGCTCTCATAAGGTGAAATATTTTGCCATTTTTGCCATCATTCCTTTACTACATTTATATCTGCTAAAGGCTGACAGAGATTAGTAACTGTGAAGGATATTTGTCTAGTTTGCACCACTTAGTAACTGTGAAGGGTATTTGTCTAGTTTACACTAGTTCTTTATTTATAACATCCTGCCTTTTTCTAGGGGAGAAAAAAACCAGAAGAATGAGCAAGCAATGTTTTCTGTTATTTCTGAAATTCCTAACAGGAATGTGTTTATCCCACTCTAGATGGTAAAGATGGACTCCCTCTGACTATTAAAGTTGCTCTCCATTAAGAAGTGTGTGCACTGCACTTAATGAAGCAGTACTTAGCTTTGCTAACGTTGCTCTGGAGCAGTACAGAGGTTCTTTTAACACATGAGTGGATTCCCAGAACTCTGGCTTTGTAAATAATGTCTGTTCCCGGTGAGTCCTAATTGATAATGACAGTTAATGTAATACCTGCTGGCTAGGTCTGGCCTTTACTGAAAGAGCTCTTTGAAACTTATTTATTGATTACTGCAATCAGTTCACTTTAAAAAACAAACAAGGGAAAACAAAAAACCATCAAAACCCCCCTGACATTAGTTTGGTCTCAGTTTTCTGATAATTGCTTTTTCGTATTTGATAGAGTGAGTGATATTAAAGTCTCAAAACCCTTGTCTGCCTCTTACTTGTAAAGTATTTGGTGCTTTTGATTTTACATGTGATTATGGCCTTGGGAATTACAGTTTTATCGATCTTAAGTAAATGTAATTTTTTTGGGTTGACTAAAGGCCATCCCAAAATAAAGACAGAATTTGCCTATTCTCTGTATCATCAGGTTTTTATAAACTAATTATTTACCTGTGCAGAAAATGAGGTTTAGTGGCAATGCTGAGATGGCATTCTCCTCTCTGTTCTAAGGGTTAGTGTTGTTCATATTTGCCCACACTGTACAGAGATGAAGTTCTAAAGCCTTGTCTCATGGTACAGACCTTGGCCAGCCCTGCTGCTGTCTGCCAAAGGGCTGGGAGCTGTGCTTTGATCCTCCTTACCTTTAGTGTTCCCTCAAAATTTAGAGGCTTGACTTGATTGCCATTATCATAGAATGAATAATGCTTGACATAAATCATCCAATGGTGACATTCACGTCATGTTTTTCTCTTCCTTATCCCCCTTTGTGTACATTTCAGTAGTTGGATTCTGAGCTCTGAATTTCTTAATGGTTGGAGAGTAATCAGTTTTTGAAGGGATACTTGTCTTTGTTTTCCCTTTGTGTATTTTTACTTAAGAAGTGGTTTAGCTATGATTTTATATGACGTGCCCTAAAAGCTTAGTGGAAGGTAAGGTGTGCGTAAAGGCTGGGGAATGAGATGCTGGAGAGCAGCGCTGCATAAAAAGGGACCTGGGGGCCCTGTTTGATGGCAAATTGAACATGAGTCAGGAGGGCCAACCCTGTCCCGGGGGGCATCAGGCACAGCATCACCAGCCTGTTGAGGGTGGGGATTGTCCCCGCTCTGCTCTGCCCTGGGGCAGCCTCACCTGGAATACTGTGGGCAGTTTTGGCTGCCACGATATAAGAAAGATATTAAGCCATTACAGGGTGTCCAAAGGACAGCAATGAAGATGGTGAAGGACCTTGAAGGGAAGCCAAATAAGGAGTAGCTGAGGGCACTTGGTCTGTTTAGCCTGGAGAAGAGGAGACTGAGGGGAAACCTCATTGCAGTTACAACTTCCTTATGAGGGGAAGAGGAAGGGCAGGCACTGATTTCTTGTCTCTGTGGTGACCAGTGACAGGACCTGTGAGAATGGCCTGCATTTGTGTCAGGGGAGGGTTTGTTTGGATATTAGGAAAAGGTTCTTCACCCAGAGGGTGGTTGGGCACTGGAACAGGCTCCCCAGGGAATGGTCACAGCACCAAGCCTGACACAGTTCAAGAAGCATTTGGATAGCACTCTCAGGCACATGGTGTGACTCGGGGATTGTTGTGTGCAGGACCAGGATTTGGACTTCTTGTGGGTCACTTCCAACTCTGCATTTCCTACAAATGACCTGAAAAATGGTAGTCCCTAAAAGAATGTATGAAAAAGAATCCGTTACTGATTTTTTAAAAAGACTTAATTAAATAATTACTATTCTCTCTTTATTGTTGGGTGGTTTTTCCTGTCTGCTTCTGATTGCGTTTTAGACTTATTTTTAGTATGTATGATGGAGTTTTATCCAGCACTACAGCAACAAGGGAGACAAATACACTATGGAAAATTAGGAAAAATAGTTACAAAATTTAGCAGGATATTTTACTTTGGGTAACCTAAGTTTAAGTAACATTTTTTTGAGAACTGGGTTCTGATTTTAATGTGTCCCTTTAAGGGGTCATTTGTCCTTGGAGACTGGTTTGTGCCCTTATTGACTCTGTCCATCCCATGTGTATTTTGGCTGGGCAGTTTACTCTGAATCTTTGGTTACAAGTTTATCACCTAGTTGGCATAATCTGTCATGCCTGGATCTTAAAGGGGCACGAGATGATAATGGTTCACAGTTTACACCTCAGTGTGTGCTTTACAGGTGACTACTCCAGCCAATTGAGAGACGATGCAGTTGTAAATGTTCTAAGGGACAAGGAGTGCAACAAATTAATTTGGCCCACAGCCAGTCCCATTAAAAATTAAACATCAGTATAGTATAGATGTCTTGCCCTGGCATATGTAAACATAAAATCAGGAGAACAAATCCACACTGCACTTTTATTTTACCATTACTCTGTACAAATAATAACCATTACTAAGGATTTCTTTCCCAGGAGTTACTGCAGACTAACATACTGATCTGTAATATATTTGATGAGAAATGTCATGAGTCAAAAATTCCCTCCTTTACAGAAAAATACTTCAAATATAGTAGAAAATGTTAAATGTTTTGTACTCTTTTGAACATCCAATACTATGGTAAACAGAGTTTTAAACTCAGTCATAATGTAGTCTGTTAAAAAGCCTGTGTTTTTTTCAGTCTCAGAATTTTGCATTCTGCATATTATGTTGTGTCATTCCCAACATGGCCTCTTATGGACCTCCACAGTTTTGGTCTTTGTTAATAGCTTCTCTTTATTAATGAACCTGCACCTCTGCTAAAAGTGGCTTGACAGCTGGTGTGATTGACAGTATTCAAAACCGGCAGATTTGCATTTTTTCTCAGGATGTTAAAAATCACCTGCACGGGATCCTCTTTAGATGTTGTGTTTAGGGAAAGCTGCAGGGTTATTCTGAGTGAGGTCAGGAAGTGACAAGGCACGGCCGTAGCATTCCTGCTGTCGCACCACAGCCCCTTAAAAATGGTGTTGCAGCATTCCTCTGAGATGGATGTCTCCAGAGTGTGGAAATGGGTGCCTGGGAGCTGTGGATTGGTACCCTAGGCATGCCTGGGGTTGGGACCGGCTGACACGAATGGCCCACCTCTTTACTATTAACATCTTTTGTTCTTAAAATGTCCTTAAGTACTGCTTTTGACTGTGGTAAGCAATTGACCCAAGCTGGGGATCTGCCAGGGATCATGGTAACAGTTTAGCTCTAGACATAACCAGACTTCATGGGAAATGGATAAATGCTCTTGCAGGGACAATGTGCCTGGGAACGTTCCCATGTTTAGTTTAGACCCAGACTTGATTTAGACCCAGCCCAGATGGGGAAATGCGATACTAGTCCTTTTGCTCCTCTTCTGCCTTTCCATATTGAGGTCATTATGGCTTCAGCCAGCTGGTGGTCTAGACCTGGACAGGTTTCGGATATTTTTTTAGTAAAAAACAGCAATCATCATGAATTCCTGTGATGGAGGAAGAAATGTCTTGATGGATGCTAAGGCCAAATTGGCCAAGGATGTGAAACAGGAGGAAAGCATTGGCTCGGTGAACATCTAATCTGAAAGGAGAAAACAGCATTTTTTAATTTCAATTTCATAATCACATAGAACTTTTTTTTTAATGGCTTTCCAACAGAGACTAAAGGTTTCTTTTTCTTTTCTTGTGCTTATTATATTGTGTAATTGGTTTCTTATAGTATCAAACCACTGGGAATCTCTCTCAATAACATAATTAATCTCTAAATATTACAATTTAGTCTTAGCAAGGTCTGTTTTCCCAGAACCTCATATTTAACTTCAAAACACTTTGAATTGTGTGTGCACACTTTGGTGCTGTCCTGTGGTTTTGGCAGTCAGTGCAGTAAGGTGTTCGAATCAGAATACGTAGTGCTTGCATCAGCACAGCTTTTGATTGCCAGCACTGTGTCACTGAGAAATACACAGTAGTATCCAGCTTTAATTGAATTCAAAAGCTTATAAATACATAGCGACTTCCTTAGAAGCTTCGTGGTGGTCCATCTTATATTAAAAATAAATGAGCATCCAAACTAAAACCGTTGAAGCTTGGCTTTAATGGTCCAGGACTTCAGCATGTGAGATTTTGGGCACAACTGCTTTTATTTATTTGTATCAATTACTATTATTACTACTACTATTAGAATATACGTAAGTAGTGGCTAAATAAAAAAGCTGATAGGCTCTTGATGCCTCCTCTGGCACCTGATGAAAGTGCCATCTTCACATACTGCCCAGGGCTGCCAGCAACTGTCCCCCAGTGTAGTCAGTGTGGCTACTGAATTTCGCTCCTAAATAATTTGAAGAAAGGCACAATAATAAAGAAATAATGTAGTTCTTGTTGGAGTTACTTGATTACCATTAGCTCAGTCTCTGCAGGTGGTGATAGATATCTGACTTTCAGTAAGAAAGTTCAAGTTCCACAGAAGGTAAATATAACCTGTGAACGCTTTGAATATATTCGTACTGGTGACCCATAGTTAAAGAGCAATTCTCCATGGTCAGAAACCGTAGTAAAAAACCTGATTGGGAAGGCAGGATTTGAGCAGTGAGGGAGGATCTACATACAACACTCAGCTCATTTTCCAGTTGGCAGGACAGTGTGTACATGGCTGATGTCTGCCAGTGTTGCAATGCCATTTTGGGATTCCCCTTGCTTAGATAGGAAATGATCTGATTAGTGTGAACTATCAACTTTCTTCACTGAAATTCTTGGATCTGTTGCTCATTAAACATCCAAATTTGTTAGTGAAGTGTCAGGTCACCGCGCTTTTTTCTTCGTAGTTATTTTACAGAGCAAATTCTGCTGGGCAGCCCACTTGGTGTGATTCATTACTTTTTTCCTCAATGTGATACATAAAGAAAGCTTTCTTCTGCATCCCTCTTGTTCTGTGTAATCCCACAGTCCACAGGAGTGCAGTGATGTTTATTGTAATTTTCTGTATGCTTCACAGCTGCATGTCAGTCACGTGGAATTAACCTATTAATGCTGATGACAAATCTCCTCACAAAAAGAATGACCTTTTACACTTCTGGCTGGTTCATCATACATGCTTACATAGGAATCTCACCACAGTTCATAATCCTAATTTGGGAAAGAAGCAGGTATCTGGCTGGTGTGAGCTTTGGCAGTAGGTATCTTTGTGGCTTGGAGTCTTAATTAAAACTTTAAGGGCCTGAGGAAATCCTTAAACATCTGTGCAATTATCTTACTGCTTAGGAATTTTATATGTTTATTTTTAAAGACCTTCCTTCATTCTTTTTCTAGGACTGGAATGGAAAAGAACATACTGCCTAAAAGTTTCTAAAATTATATTTTGACATAAAATATGTATT
Organism: Scytalopus superciliaris; assembly: GCA_013400415.1. Lineage (NCBI taxonomy): Eukaryota > Metazoa > Chordata > Aves > Passeriformes > Rhinocryptidae > Scytalopus > Scytalopus superciliaris. The sequence goes on from VXBX01008041.1 coordinate 144,229, forward strand.
ATGATAAAGGACTTGTCAATGTGGCTCAGATTAGGAATTATATTCAGAATGTTGTTCATGTTGTAATTCCCTGCTGAATTTTTTCATCTGGTAATATTACTTGTTAGGAAGTGATAACATATGCATGTAACAAGTTAATTGTGAAAGTCAAAAATGGGTAATTTGATTGTGCTACTAAAACAATAGTAGTCAAGCATTCTGGTCTGCGGTTGCCAGTTTTAAATCATCATGATTGTTGTAAATCATGCAAAGGAATTGTGGGAAGTGGAGCTTTCAGCTTTCCATTACAAATCCCCCACTTTCTGTCCAGTGAGCTAAGGGAAAACAACATGCAGCCGTCTGTCTGACAGCCTGCAGTGGGGCTGTGCAGACCATGGCTCTCAGCAGTCCAGGGCAGTAGGACTGGGGTGAGGGGACGTGCCTGTACTGCAGTATCTTTGGGAGCATAGTGCTTCTTACCACACTTCATAGCTGAGTCCACTCTCCGTAAAACTGATGCATAAGGAGACACTGGTGGTTTTCCATGTTAGGAACCGTGCATATATTACACATATTCATAGTTAGCTAGTCAGCACTGGAAACAAGAAGAGCATTTTATATGTGCTTTTCTTTGCTCTGAGAGGTGTTTCTCCTTTTTGCTTTCAAAGAGCAGAATCCAACTCCAGAATACCTCAGCTAGTGTATTTTCTGCTCTTGATTACACTCTCATCTCCCAGAGGACCCTGGTGCAACCCACCGAAGCATTTTGGAGAGTCAGAAGGGCAAAATATCACACCTGAAAGATTTCATGTAGTGCATAGAAGGAAATAAGTTATTGAAAAATGAAGTCTTAATATCTTCCATTTTCAGGCTTTTTATTTTAAATATTTAGGTGTTTTCCATGTTGTTGTCATCAATAGGATTGAGTTGCAGGCTCTTCCTGTTGTAGATACTCTATACTTGCTATAGGGTGTCTTTAGTGGGTTCACAGTGTTTCTGGGGTCTTGTTTCTTCCAGGTATGTTTAACTAAATGGCATCTGAAGATAATTAGTTTCTGATTAATGAGTTCTGAGGTAAGAAAAAGGAAGAATTTAGTTGGTAAGTGACTGAACTGCTGACTCAGTCGATAGCCCTCCTAGTTTGTTTTCCCTGTCTAAAAATGAGGTAAGTTGTATGAGTAATGTCAAAATCACTGTTCTGCAGTTGAAGTGCATGGTATTTGGGTTAGTGTCTCTTGCCAGATATAAGACATTCCTAGTGCTAAACTCTGCCCTGATCCTTTCTGTGACATTTGTACTCCTTGAGGACATAATATGGCCATGATGTGTATGCCTGAGAGTTGGGATTGCCAAGGTGCTAGTGCCTACATCTGTCACAAGTACGTGAAACCTTTTGGGATTCCTAATCCGTTGTTTCTGCCTACAATACTTCACTGACTCTACTTTGTTCAGTACCTGCTCTTCTTTTCTTAAAAGAAATATATATACATATATATACAAATAAAATCCATATTAAAGTCATACTCTACAGAAATTTGTTTGCCTAAGTAAATGGCATGGAACCGAGTTCTTTTCAGGGGAAAAAAACCAGCAGTCATTCTAATAATAAACACAGGTTCTTACGAAAACCGGCCAATTGCCATTTTATTTTCATAAATACATATTTATAAAATAACATAGATAGAAGCTGTCTGTAACTCAATTCAGTTAACAGCACAGTGACTCATACGTTTTGATTAATCAGAAGCCAGTGTGAGTTTTTTCTTAGTGTGGAGAAGGCTCCTATCATTTAAAAGTGTGAGTTATTTGTGCTTATCATAGTATAAGCAGTGGTGGTGAAATGCTTTCTGATTGCTCTGATTTACTATTATTTTGGCATAAAATGAAAGAAACAAGGTAACTTTCAATAAAGAACTCTTTATATCAGATAGAGGCACTTCAAATGGATAGCGTCCCTAATACAATGCCAAGCAAATTTGCTTTGGTGTTCTTTTGTGTTGACATGGCAATAAAAATAAAAAAAATGGGCCTCAGCCATATGAAATCTGTTGCTAAAAGTGAAATCAGTGGCTCATGAACTCTTAACTTGAAAACTTTCTGCTTTGTGTAGCTTCAAGAGCCATTCAAGTAATTTATTTTCTGGCAAGAATTCACTTCAATTTTTTTTTTTAATTTACTTGAAACACCTGGAGAAGAAGGAGTGATTGATTTAAATTTGCTTTGGCCTTTAAATATTTTCTTTCCTTTTCAGCTGTCCTTTAAGCTTTTAAAATTAGATTTTGGTCACATTATAAACATAAGATATCTTTAAACAAATCATTGCCCCTTTCATATAATACTGAAGTCAGTACTAAGTTCAGGAGTAAGAAAAAATAATTTTTGCAGACTGTTTTTTGCAACTCGGTTCTATGAAATTCACTTTGAGTTTACAGTTAGTTTAAACTTATTCCCAACTGTATTTTTCAGTGTGACAAGACAAATTCATTTGAAGTAAGAGGCAGGAGGATTTTACATATAAGAGAAGTTGATGTTTCCAGGTCAGATTTCCAAAAGATGAAGGGGAAGGAGTGAGCACTGTGAATGTAGAAGTGAGGAGCTTCATGGAAGCCACTGCCATTAAAAAACAGATTTGGAGAGTTCAGTCAGAAGAATGAGCCAAGGAGACTGAGAGTGAAATTCAGATTCTGAGTTTCCTCCAAAAACGGATCTTCAAAAACTTTCTTGAGGTGTAAAAGATCCATCCTTCATAGTCAGGCCCGCAAACTGGAGGATGACCTTCAGTAGGTGGATGCACTGTGTTTGATGAGTTTGAGGTGAAAATTGTGGAAAGACCTATGATAGTTCTGGGCTGATAGGGCAGAATTTTGTAAGATGAGAAATACTGAACACATTTGTAACAGAAAAGAACAGGCAGAAGAGTGTGGAAGGTCAGAAGAAGGCATGAAGGAGAGGAAGAGAGGAGGAATAGGACAGATAGCAAGAGGAAGGAGCTGAAGGACTTAGAATAGATTAAACAATCCTGTTCATCTGCTTAATACTTGAGAGAAATCTGATTATTTCGGCACTAATCCACTCCTTTCTTCCTGCCTCAGAAAGGAAAGAAACCAGAGGGGAAGAGACTTAGATGAGTTCTGACTGGTGGCCTTGTGGCAGCATTAGGACAGTGACCCATCTGATACAGCTGTTAGGCAGCTCCCTGGTATCTTTTATCTTCGCTGTTCAGAGATCTCTTGGTAAGTGGAAGATTGATGTGGCCCATAATTACCTTCTCTTTCCTGGGCTCTGCCTTAGAATAGCTGGAATGTTGACTCATAAAGTGAACACAAAGTTCGTTCAGTGTTCTGCCAAATGCCCCTGAAGCACTTTTTGGATACCGAGTAAAGAAGCTGGGCCTCTGTAGTAGAGACACCACCCATGGTGCTTGAGTGATGCTGTGCTTGAGTCATTGCCCACGTGGGAAGAGCTGACCTGTGGGCCAGCCAGGAGACAGGCTGTTGATCGGTACAGACTGTGCTGTCCTATGAGTTTTGTTGGTCTGTTTTGAATCTTTCTTGGCTATTATGAAATTTTTGCCATGGACTGACTACTGGCTCATGGTGAATGAGATGTGCAAATTTTGATACATGACATGCAACCACTTCACAGATGTGTCTACCCTACCAGGCTTTTATTGTCTTCTGTCTTGCCCTGCCTGTGCAGTCATTCTCATCCCTTTGAACCGAGGTACATAGCAAATAGTATTTTATTAAACTCTTAATTTTTGTCCACGTGTTTCATTCCACCCTCTTCCCAGGCTGGTTTAGACCTCCCCTCTTTCTTTTTCTCACTTAATTTTTCTAATGCACAGTGAGTGTCATTTGAGCTCTTTCTTGCACTGACAGAGTTGAATCCATCTGTGCTCTTTCAAGTATGTCCTTATTCGTACACTGCTTTCCTGTTGACAGGTGTAGTTCTCAGAGATGTGATGGGTCCACCATGTGCTATTCATCCAGCAGCCTAAAGATGCTTAGGAGCCATTCATCAAGAGTATGAACTCCTTTTGAAAGACAGGATTGTGAGGGGTATGACATGTATTCTGCCTGCCATTCTTGACATATCCCATAGTCATTGTGGCAGCTGTGACATACTGAAGGAGAAGGAGAGCATTTGTGGTGTGCTTGGGAATAAAAGAGGATGTGTTGTTGGCTTGAGACTGGCTTTTCTGTGTAAATTAGCAAAGTAATTCGGTTCTCTTGGGCTAAAACTCTTCTGATTTTTCCTGTTGGACCTCACTTCAGCTATGGTTACAGGAATATATTCCTCCTTCTTGTAGGAAAAGCTATCACAGAATAAATCTCACTCTGCTTCAGTATTCCGTGAACTGACTTTTGCAGGTTGCAGGATGGGCATAGCTGATTCGATCTCTCTGTTGGGCTCTCTGTAGAAGGCTAATAATACTAAGAAACAACATTCATGGCACAGTAACTGCGTTTTGCTTTAGTATTTGGGTCTGATTTTATGTGATAATTTTCATGAAAAATTCATGAGTTTGGAGAAAGGCACTCACTGTGGTGAGAAGCACTTCCAGCTTCTCACATTGCTATTGCAAGTCAAGTTGCGGGAAACAGTGTCTTTCATTTTAGGTCTCTGAGCAATCAGCTACCAAGATAAACTATATTTTGTAGAAGGGTGAAATTACTGATTGATCCAAAGTTACAGATAATAAAATTGTCAAAGTGTTTTGATATCAATGTGTTGTCTGAGGACTTAGTGGTACTTTAGAAAGAAACAAAGCACTCCGAAGATTGCACAAATCCATTTATCTATAGGGTTTTTCAGATCTATGATCAAATGCTGAAGTGATACTTTTTATCTTTAAAAGTATCGTTGTTGTGAGCTTTCAGTCTGTCAGTGATCTGTCCTATAATTCAGGCTGTCCTGGCAGTCTAACTGCTATCCGCTGTTCTAATGCATTATTTTTGGCAAGGCAAGGTAACATGCACCAGAGTTATGAAAAACAAATTGAATTGAGAGTTGTTTGAATTATGCTGGCTTTTTGTTTTGTTTTGTTTTCAAATGAGTGTTTCTTTTCAGTAAAACTTGCTTTTTCTTTATCTGTATAGATCACTTGTTTTCACTAGGAGTTTTGTATATTATTTTTTTTAAATCATGTTCAGCTTTTATTTCCAGAAAATTGACTTTCTTTGTGCCCAGTGCAGAACTCCTTACAGAAATAGCTGCTCGTAACTAATCTTTTCAAAGATTCTCATGGTAACAAAATAAAATCCTTGAACTCCTGGTCTAGATTCTTAAACACTGACAAGGTAAATTTGAGGTTCATTATGTTAATGATTCAGTAATGGAAAGGATGGATAGGATAAAGGAGGATTCTGTTTTAGAAGGATCTATAAAGAATAAATGAACTTTACATTAAACTTACCATTAAGTGGAAGAACAAGGAATCATGATTTACATCTGTATAAATGCTTTGTGGGAGACAGTAGTTATTATGCCCAGGAGCATTCTCTGTGACATCTCCTACTCAGTTACTGTCAGCATCAATTATTCCATTATCATGAAACTTCTGAAATTATCTGAAGTTAAGGAGAAATGAAAACCCCACATTTCTTTGCCTTAGCCTCTTTTTGTTTTGCAAGTAATTGTGAGTACTTGATTACTTACAAGTCACTTTTATACAGAGGAAGTTAAATTTATGAACACATTGGTAAACATATCGTAGAAATGCAAGAAAACTGCAAATCTCTTCATTTTTAATGACATCATTTACCATCAAGTTGCAAGTGTTTCATAAGGAAGTTATTAGAGATTATCTGATTTGGCACATGGCTACCTCTCCAAGGATCCCTTGTGGTGTCTGCATACTGAAATGGGAAGAGAAACCACTCTCCCTTTCTTTTAATTGAAAGTGTTAAGTGAGTTTACCTGATTCTTTTTTGCAATTACTTGGCATTTCTGACGTGTACTGTGTAACCAAACATGAGAGAATTGCCAATAAATACTTATATGACATAATGTAAAAACATAAGGAAATTTATATTCCTAATTCAGTCTAATATATTTGGTACAGGCTGGAGACTGTCTGAATCCTGCCATCAGTGGTGTTCCTGCCAGCCCCTCAAAATAAGCCTCCTTGAATTCCTGGGTCTGATTTAAGATTGTTGATGTAATATTTTTAGAAGAGAAAACAAGCTTAAATCAATGGAGAAGTAATTGGCTGAAAATGTGAATTGCACAAGATACATATTCTCACTTGACACCTCAGGTAAAACACACCCTGTAAATTCTGACCACCCCAACCCCCCAGAAATTCCTGCCACGGATATTTACTCTTTCCTAGTTAGCCACCTGTAAAGAAACCTTAATTTTTCATACTGATGCTCTTATGTTTTTTTATCAGCTGGGCAGCATGTTGTCTTGCACCTTTCCTGAGATATATCAAAAATACTTCAAGCTAAAGAGGCAGCATAGGTGCAAATATACATGAAAATTAGAAGCAGAAATTAAAATAAATGACAGCTATGACAAGAACTTGCAAAGTGAAAAAAACTCATATCATATACAGAAATCCTACAATGTAAATGTATACATATATGCAAGCCCAGGCAGTCTTAGGGAGTATGAATGGAAGGGCTATGGATTAAACGCTTGGATTTCCCAAGTTCATCGTTGTGATAAGCTTGCAGGAAGGTATTCTGAAGCTGTGCTCCTTCTATTCATTTGAGTAATAAGCAAAGGCAAATGGGGACTGCTTTTAAAATGGATTGGAGGACAAATATGGAATCGACTAGATAGTGTCATTGCTGTATAAAGTTCAAAATTTGTGACATGAGATATCTCTTCTGGGTTTCTATTCTCTTGGATGTTACAGGCCAATAATGCTATGCATAACCTTCATTGAGTTAAGAAGCTGGATTTGAGATCTCCTCAAATGAAACATGTGGCTCTGAAATAAAGTGCTTAGTGCCTTTGCCTGAGACCTGTAAGAGATTCTTTTTTCTTATCTATTAGCTTTTTTCTTTTAAGGCCATTCTTCAGATTTAGATTTTAGAAACTAGAAATTTTGAAAGCATGTAGAAAGGGAAGACTAAAACCAACAAGAAATGTGTCTTCTTAAGCAATTTTTAGAGTTTGGAAAACAGTTATTGAAAGCCATAACAAATATGGCTCCTGTGGCTTTGTTAAACAGACAGCTCTCTACCATTTAAGAGTATTTGTTTTCCAAAATTGTGGAAGATTGCCATAAGAGAAATATATTTAGAATATGAAAATACATAAAGTACATATGTAGCCTGCAAATAATTCATCCCAGAAAACCTAACAGAGGGCAATAGAAAAGCCACAACTAAAATGTAAATCTTAGTCACTCTTGCTGCTTCTTACATGAGACTTCAGTAGTGATTGTTGATGAACAAAACTAAGATCAGTATTTTCTATTAACAAAATGTTTATTTTTAATGTTATTGGTACATTCACTCATATTCCAGTAATCCTTGAAGCCATGAGTATCTCAGCATATTGCAGGAGCAGCTGATGAGGCTTGATGTTTAACTCAAGAGCAGCTACCTCATGGTTGGGGATCTAGAGTTGGTGGAAAGGCTACATTTTAGCCCTTCAGCTGTTCATGCATATACACTTCCCAGCTGCCCTTTTTGCTCCTGGCTGACTTCAACATCTTTCTTCTTACCAAGCTCCTGTAAACCCTTTCTTTTAACGCCTAATGTATTTATATGCACTCTTTCTTGATAGCACCAGTAGTGCTGACCTTGGATCTGTGTGCTCAGCAGTGTAGGTTTTAGGCATTGCTCTGCATAGCCAAGTGATGTTCAGATTTCCTTATTCTTCAAAAGGCCTGAGAAAGTGCAGATTATGACTGAAAAGCTGAGGATGTACTTCAAAAGTATAGAAAGATCCGTCCATTTTGCTACATAATTTTGGGTGAAATATGCTCATGAAGAGTTGTGTTTCTTGTGTCAGTGAAATCTGACCCCCGTGAAACTGAAATGGCAAATGTTAACTTTTTTGAGGAAACAGAAGTGACAGAGCAGTCAGTGAGACAAGAGATAGAGTAGCTGTTTTGGGATATGACAGCAAAGTGGGCTTTCTGTGTCTGCTGTTGAGTGAAGTTTGAAGAAAGTGACTGCTTACACGTAATGCTTTGTCTGAATGTGAGCCATTTGTAGAACTTGTAAGGCCAGACATTGAAAAATTAAGATCTTTAATAATGCTTAGGATAGCAGCTGCAAGACTCAACAGCTAAACTAAGCTCAAACACAGCAGTGGTGAAGATGAGGTAAATTTGGTGCTATCCCTTAAATCTCCTTCATTTGTTCTCAAGAACAATGTCCTGAGGCTACATCATTTCAAAAAGTAGGGAGGAAATGAGAACCATGTTGGTTTTAACTTTCCCCAAGTTACATACTAAGGCACTAATAAGCCTAAAGTAAAATTTGTATCTCTGAATTTCAAGCCCTGTATTTTAAAATACTAAACTCTTTAGCTGCTGTTGTCGTAAGTCATGAGCTTTTTTGGCCAATATATATTGTCTGTATGTGTCTGTACTAACAGTTTGTCAAATCATTCTAGGCACTATGTTTTTCTTAGAACAGCATCAATTTTAGCAACATGCATTTAACAGGTGATTTGCTTTACATATTGTATTCCCTTTTGGAAAATTCTGTACTTTATTTTTAGTACCTTTTTACAGTACCAATTCCCTGAACCACAATTTTTATCCTTGCTGTAGTTAATAATTTTGGTTTTCCATATCCATCAACATTTTATTTGACTATTGAGAAATGTTTAATAACAAAGAAGATGGAGATGGCAACAGGAAAGTGAGTCTTATTATTCAAAAGCCAGGTTTTCCAGTTTTGCAGAAAAGGCATCTGGAGATGCCTGATCATGAGTCAAGAGTGCAATTGCAATCCTCTTGCAGAAGAACAGATATAGTAGGATGCATAAAGCTGAAAAAGACTTACCTGAGGTAATCCTTTCTGCCTTGCCTTGATAAAGCTATTTCAGACTGGGGCTGACTGGAGAGAGTCTGTTGAGAATGGGTACATGGGAGTGATCCATAATCTAGAAAAACTTTGTAGAAAAATAGGTTTTGTTTGATCTAGAGAGGCAGGAAGGTATAACAGTCTTCAAATAGGTAAAAGACTATGAAAAAAAGGCAGGAATAATCTGTTCTATAGTCTTATGGGGGCAGGGGAGAGTAAAGAAATTTAATTGCATCAAGAGAGATTTGAGGTACACATCAGAGTAACCGTCCTAGTGGCAAGGATAGTGATGCATTGGAATAGATTCCCTGGTGAGGCTGCAAAATCTTCACACGTCTTCATTGGTTTTTAAAAAAATCCAATAGTCACAGATGAGAGTCAAGCGAGAATTAACTGATCTGACTGTGAAGAGTGGGATTGTACCAGATAATGTCTGACAGTCCAGCACCACTGTATTTTCTCTATTTCTCTTACAGGTCACCAGCTGCTTGTACTCAGTAATTTTTTTACAGGAAAAGCAAGTCAAAGTGATAAGAATTTTTATTATTATTGCTATTATTCAGCCTTTCATTTCATTTCAGCCTTATAAAAGATTTTTTTTCCTTGCTTCTGTTCTCAATTCGTCGTAATCTCTTATGTTTCATAGAAGAGCAATCTAGTATTTATTGCTTATTTCACATATGGATTATTATCAGGTGCAGTAATTAATTACATATTTTTCTCAATAAACTGGGGCTGTTATCTTGATTATAAGAAGTTGCCCCAGACTTCAAACAACATTTTTAGGTCCATGCTCTTTTGAAGTTTGGTAGTCTCTTAAGCATGGACACAAGAAATGGCTACAATAATCCAGTAATACATCTTTTTTCTAATCTTATACTTGACATTTCCCTGTTAATTTATCAAGAAACTTTCTCTTTTAAGTTACTGATATGTCAGCAACAGTTTCAGCTAATAGAGTTCTGGATTTCCAGCTGCCCAGGTCTCAAAATACTGTCTATAAACATTGACTAAACTATTCTACATAACATTCCTCCAGCCCAAGAAGATAATTAACTGTAGCTGGGAAAATGATATATTTCACTTATGGAAGACAGTCTGAATTTCTGGATACCACAAGAGCTATCTTGTATGTCAAGTGAAATTGCCATCTACTTAGAAAGTTTGGATTTCTTGCCTATTTGTGTCCTTTACGACACTGGTGGGTTTCTTTTAAAAAGCGGAGGAGTGTATTAATTCCTATATTTGGCCTTGCACTGTAGGGAAGATCTTCTGAGCTATCCTGTCCACATATACACTTTCAAGCATAATGCAGTGGAAAACATAAATTCATCTTTCATCCCTACTATGAGTGCCAAAATAAATATCAGTTGTTACTCAGCTTAGTGCTGCTAAGGAAATGTTCCGGTTATTGTTATGTCAAAGGGGCAAAGACTGCCAAATCTGTGAGAATAGAAATGCGGTTCAGTGAAGTATTTAAAGCATGAAGGGCAAGATTTATTGTTAGGCTCCTAAGGATATGAATAGATTGAGAGGGGGGTGAAAAAGGCTCCGATTTGGGACTAGAATGTGATCCCTTCTCCAGAGTATGCTGGTGAGGCAAGTGTAAATGTTAAAGGAGAAAAACAGATTAAAAGCCTTAGCTCTCTGAACAGAAGAAAAAGAGAATGATGATGAAATGTTCTAATGAGTTTTGTTTGAGTTTCCTTGAAAGAATTTAGGGAATACCTGTGCAAAGGAGAAAGCTGATGAGAGACTTTAAGGAATGAGTTTGCTGTTGCAGGATGATGTATCAGCTCAGGTTATGAGACCTCATTATATTAGACAAATAGAGTTTGAAGGTAACAAGTTTGAGCCTAAGAATCATAGAAACACAGAATATCTTGAGTTGGAAAGTACTCATAAGAATTGTTGAGTTTGACTCTGCTCCTTGCAGGACCACATAAGACCAAAACACATAACGAAGAGCATTGTCCCCACACTCCTTGAACTCCTCGCAGGTTTGGTGCTGTGTCTACTTCCCTGGGGAGCCTGTTCTAGTGACAGATCACCGTCTCAGTGAAGAACCTTTTCCTGATGTCAGACGTGAACTTCCCTTGATAGAACTTCATTCCACTTTGTGTCCTGCTGCTGGTCACCACAGAGAGGAGATCAGCACTTCCCTCTCCACTGGCCCCCATGAGAAAGGTGTACCGTGCTGTGAGGTCTCTCCTCAGCCTCCTCCAGGAGGGGGCTCCTCCACTTGACTTGAACAAATTGAATTGAGAGTTGTTTGAATTATGCTGCCTTTTTTTTTTTTCAAAGGAGTGTTTCTTTTCAGTAAAACTGCTTTTTCTTTATCTGTATAGATCACTTGTTTTCATTATGAGTTTTGAACAAACCAAGTGACCCCAGAGGCTCCTCATAAATCTTGCCCTCAAGGCCTTTCACCATCTTGATGATCCTCCTCTGGGCATACTTTAACAACCCGATGTCATTCTTTTCTGTGGTCCCCAGTGCCCAAAAACTGCACCCAGGACTCAAGGTGAGGCTGTCCCAGTGCAGAGTAGAGTGGGAAAATCACCTCTCTTGACTGGCTGGTGTGCTTCAGAATACAGTCGGCTCTTTTGGCTGCCAGGGCACTGCTGACTCATATTCAACTTGCCACCAAATGAATGGAATGACTTGATTGGAGAAAACTTAAAAATACATGCTAATAGTCCATTTTTTTCTTCTATTTGAGATAAGAATTTTCTAAACAGGTTTAGGAGAAAACTCTCAGCAAGTGCCACACATCACTAGATGCAGGCTAGAGAGATGAATAAAGTGTTTATCAGATACAATTAGAATACATCTCAGGCAAATGATGTTTTGTTGTTCTTTAGTTATTGAGTAGTTGTTTAAATAGAAATGGCTAGAAGTGAAATACAGGAGAAATAGAATAAAAAGAAGATTAGAATTCCTTAGGCCAAATCTTAGAAGCACAAATGC
>VXBX01008042.1:0-18247 GCA_013400415.1 Scytalopus superciliaris
GAGTACATCATCTATACTGTAGTGTCTCATAGCCAACTTACAGTATACGATGATATCCTGCTCGGAGCGGCGGAGCCTGCAGGGGGGCAGAGGGGTTAGGGGGCACAGCGCCCGGACCGCCCCCTCCCCGGACCGGTGACCCTGAGGGNNCTTTGGAGAAGAGCAGGGGCTCCCAGTTGCCTCCTGACCCCAACATGCCCCTATCCCACCGCTATCCCACCACCCCAGAGCAGGACAGCAGCCCCCCCAGGTGCTGGCACCTACCTGTGGGGGTGGCACTGGGCCTTTGTGGGGTGCTGGATCTGCCCCCGCCTTATAAAACCTGCTCTGCCTCATCTGCATATCTCACATCTGCACTGCACAGCTGGACGGGGCCCTTAACCCCTTCATGCCCGGGGGGGGCACAGCCCTAAGCAGCTCCTGCCAGCCTGGCACTGCCCATGGGGCAGTCAGGGATGGGGGGCTTACAGGGGGTCACCCCCTGTGCCTTCAATGTAGGAGTCGCAAATCCCCCACCCTCCTGCGTTGACCCCTGTGATTACCAGGCTTATCCCTTCCAATAGCTGTGGGCACCCCAAATTGGGAGCTGTCCATTGCAAACTGGTTCCCAGTTGCTGGACAGTGGCGCTGGACAGGGCAGGGTGGCAGCCCATGGGGATGGAGCCCAGAATGGTGCTGGTGGGATGTGTGGGTTCAGGGGGTCACCCTGCACAGGCACCCACAGGGGAGGTATAGGGGACATGTGGGTGCAGGGAGCCCGTGTCCCCCTGGGGTGGGTGGCCTGCAAAGTGCTGTGTTCACTGGCCATATATGCTCCCTGAGGGACCCGTCCCCTGGCAGTGTGTCTCCACAAAAAAGATGTGGCCCCCCAGCCCACAGGAACAAGTCTCCTGGGAGTTCATGTCCCCTGTCTGAGCACCCCCTCCTCCCAGGGGGATGTGTCTCCTGCAGAGAGGAATCCCCCAGCTGTGTGTCCCCAGGGACATGCTTCCCTGGCCATGTGTGTCTCCTGGAAGGATGTGCCCCCCAACCACATTGTCGTGTCCCCTCATTGTGCATGACCCTGGTCGTATTTGTCTCCTGGCCACAGGTGTCCCCAAATGGCTGCAGCCCCTGACCATGACTGTCACCTGCCTGTGCATGACCCTGGTCATCCATGTCCCCCAGCCCTGTCTGTCCCCAGAGGGTCACATCCTGCAGCAGGTGCTGTGCCACTGTGCCAGGTTGTTTGTGCCAGGACACGCTGGCATTCCTGGAAGGCAACTGTGGGGAGGTGATAACTCCCCGTGGGACTGTCTGCGTGGGGGTCCCGATAAGCAGCAATGTCTGGGTGTTGGGGACCGTGCCCTGCCCCACAAGGTGTCCCCAGACCTGCTGTCACCTCTGGGTGACAGGAACAGAGGCAGCATGTCTCACACTCCCCTGAACCTGGCTAGACCCTGGCAGGAGGTGGAACAGGGTAAAGCCAGGCTGGCACCAGAGGTGAGGATGTGGGGCCTTGGGGGCTGCAAGTCCCTGCTGTGACCCAGAGGTGACCGGGAGCCTGTAGTGTTCCCCAAACTGTGGCACAGGCACCCCAGCATAGAGAGGTGACATAAGCAAGGTGTCACTGAGGCCCTCAAGCCCTGCCAGCTCCAGGTGAACCCCGTGGGGTTATCCCCATTCCAGCGGGTGCCTGCCAGCCCCACTGCCCACTCTGCACACACAGTACTCTGCCCCACAGAGACAGGGGAGCCTGAGTGTCCCTCCAAGTCCACAGAGCTGCTGAGGGACCCCCATGTGCCACAGCCCTCCTGCCAGCTGTGCTGGCCCAGGGCAGCATGTCTGGCTCCAGATAAGGACACACTGGGGGCTGCCAAGCTGTCCCCACCCAGCCTATCTGCAGGGCCATCCTGCAGGACACATAGGACTGGGCCTGTTTTGCTGCCCAGTGTCTGGGGGTAACATGGAGGGTCAGGAGGGCACGAGAAACTATCTTTATCCTTGGGAGTTCACTGCAGCAAAGCCCCCCATGGCAACCCCATCCTGGCTGTCACTGCTCTTGCTTGCAAGCGGGACAGGTACCCTGAGCTGGGTACACACAGCACAGCTGCTGGGACAGAGAGAGCCCTTTGTCCATGCCAGCCCTGCTCCAAACCCTGGGGTGCCAGTCTTTTGGGGTGCCATGCAGTGGAGCTCACCAGCCACCCTCAGTGGCTCCTGGCTGCAAGTTCATCCCTGAGGGAGCAGGACAAGGCTCTACCCCCACGGAGGTCTGGGGCAAGGAGCCCATGGGGACAGTGGCTGCAGGGAGGCCACCAGGTTTGCATAAACCAGGACCTCACCTCCCCACACTCTCTATCACCACATCCCAGCGGGAATGCCTGCCCGCTCCAGGGCAAGCAGCCCCCAGCCAGCCCAGCCCTGGGGCTGCTGGGGCAGGAGAGAGGGGCACAAGACACGAGACAGAGTCCAGGCAGGAGGTGACAAGGGTTTATTATCTCCCAGTGGCGGGGCGGGGGGCACAGGGACACACAGATAGGGGGGCCTGGCCCGGCACGCCCGCCCGCCCGTGCCAGATCTGCGCCCGCCAGCGCCAGCCGGGGCTGATAACACCGGACCCCCACCCCGGGTACAGCAAGGGAAGGGGGGGCCCCACAGCACCCACCCACCTGCTGTGGGTCACTCCTGGCAAAGGGACTGGCTGTCACCCAGGGCACTGCTGGGAGGATGGAGAGGGACCTCCACCCACCCCGTGGCAACCAGCACTGAGCTGTGGGTGCAGGAGGGACTCCCAAAACCCCCATCCCCAGAAGCACCAGGCTGAGTTACACACAGGTCTGGCTGCAACAGCCACACTGAGACAGGCAGGGAAGGGACGTGGGCCAGCACAGGGCTCTGCTGGCACTGCAGGGAGGACAGACACACAGAGGGAACAACCTCTTTCACACTGTCACAAGGCATCAAAGCCACTGGCAATAAGAGGCAGGGGGAGGGAGCGAGGCAGGGGCTCCTGCACTGTCTGCTGGGCCAGCCCAGCCCTCAGGGCCACTGGTCCCCAGGCAGCTGTACAGGCCGTGGTGCTGGAGGAGCCTGTCCCCACTCAGTGTCCTGCTGGTGCCCCACCTACCTCTGACCTATGGTTGGAGCAGTTGTGGGGTCAGGATCTCCCACAGCACCTGGGGGCAGCCACCATGGTGGCCTCACTGCCCTCTCAGGGGATGGGTGGCTTTGGCACAGCACTACTTTTTGGTATTCCTGGTGGTGGCACCTCACCAAGGCTGAGCTGAGCTCTCTCTGCCCCTGGGAGCTCTCCCTGCTCCAGATCCCTCGAGGAAACTTCCTGGAGGGGAAGTAGCATGAGAGTGGGCAGCACCACTGGCAGTGCTGGATTGTCACTCTCCCAGGGGGTGACTGCCACCCCTGGGATGCCCAGCATGGGCAGGGCTGCTGAGGGAGACAGCACGGGGCAGTGCCCAGGAGGGTCACTGAGGGGGAGCACGGGGGTCCTGGCTGTTCTCTTCCCACAGCTCCACATCCTACCAAGCCTCTGCTCTGAGATCTGGGTGCTCACCCAAGGGCAGAGAACAGCAAGGCATCAGAACTGCAACACCAGACAAGCTGCCAGTCATAACTGGGGATGGGATTGGCCTGAGACAATACACAGTTAATTACAAAATAAATCCCCTCCCACCCTTGGAATAAAACCAGCAGCAGACAGGACATGCATCTTTCTGGCCCTACAAAATAAGGCACCAGTTACAAACAAAAACCAGATTGTCTTTGATATAAAAGGAATTCCCAGGTGTAGAAGGCAGTTGATGTCTGAGTGCATAACAGGAGTGATCTTCACTAGCTTTGGGCTGGCCAACCTCATTCCTTGGCCACGGTGGCTTTCTGGAACAGGGGAAGCTGCAGAGGGGGAAGAGAGAAGCTGTTAGGGCTGGAGGAGGCAGAGGCAGGGAGCTGCCTGCACTCTGCAGTGGGCAGGGCTGGGGAAGGTGAGGCTCCCTGGGAGGCTGGAAGCTTCCAAGCAAGTCCCTGTGCCCCAGGAGCCGCTGGCAGTGGCAGCTGCCTGTGCCCCACTCACCTTTGTGAGATCCACCCCAGTGATGGCACGCACGGTCACGGGGATCTCAGCCAGCAGGCGGTTCACCTCGGACATGGTGTCGTTATTCTCTCCGCTGAGGATAACAATCTCATCCACTTTGGAGAGGGGAGCAGACACTTTGGCAGCGATCTGGGGAAGCAGGGAAGGAGGGTGGGATGAGCAGAGTCAAGGAACTGCTCAGCAGCCCACTGGGCAAGGTCCCTACACACCACACAGGGCCTTGCTGTGCCCCTGGGAGACGTGGCCCAGCCTGGGAACTCCCTGCCATCCGTGTGGGGCAAGAGAAGGCTGCTCCCCCCTCACCTCAGGCAGTGCATCCAGCACCAGAGCCAGCCGGGCAGCCTCTCCATACTGCTGAAGTGCTTCTGCCTTCAGCTTCAGCCCCTCAGCCTCCGCCATGCCCATGGCCTCAATCACAAACGCCTCTGCCTCGCCGATCTTGCGGATCTTCTCCGCCTCTGCCTGAGCCAGCAGGACTTGCTTCACCCTGCAGGGGGAAACACAGCCCTGAGCAGCCCGGATCCCAGCAGAGGGCACAGGGGCTCGGGGTAGCACCGGCCCCAGCCCAGCCCAGGGGCTGCCTCACTTCTCTCCCTCGGCGATCTGCTGGATGCGATAGGCCTCGGCCTCGGCCGGCTGCCGCACCGTGGCCATCAGCTCCTTCTCCATGCGGATCACCTCCTTCTCCTCCACATCAATCTGCTTCTTGCGCTGCACCACCTCGATTTCGATTTCCTCCTGGCGGATCTTCTGCTGCTCCCGGGCACTCTGGAGCTCGTAGGCCAGTTGGGCCTCTGCAGTCTGCACACCAGGGAGAGGAGGAGAGGGGTCAGGAACTCCTGTGTGCACACATAAGGACCCCTGGCAGGACCTAAAATCAGGCATGACTCCTGCTGCTGAACCTCTTCCCAGGGGTGACATCCCAATCCTCGGTGCTGTCCTTTCCTGTGTGCTTTTCTCACAGCACTTGAGCCCAACCAGCTCCAGATTCAGCCTGGATGACCCTCCCCACCCTTTCCCCTCCTCCTACTCCCACCAAATTGCTGCAAACAGGAGCAGAATCTGCTGCACAGTGACACACTCAGGTTCTCCACCTCCAAACCCCTTAACAGATGCAGGAGGAGGACACTGACAAGCTGCAGAGCCACCAACACCACCACAAACCCTCCAGGGAACAGCAGTGGGCTTGGGACACTCTCACCTTAATGTTGATCTCCTCAGTGAAGGTAGCTTTCTGCAATTCAAAAGCCCGTTTGGAATCTGCTATTTTGGTGTCTGTCATGAACTTGACATCCAGCATTTCTTTCTTGCACTCTGCCTCCTGCAGAGAGGGAAAAGAAAGCAGAGGTTCAGCATGTGCAGTCGGAGCTGAGCAGGCAGCTCCAGGGAGGGCTGGCACATCCCTGGACTCACCCGAATGCCGGCATCCCGCTCGGCTTCTGCCACTCCAATGTCTGCATCCCTCTGGACAGCTGCAATCTGAGTCTTCCCCAGGGAGCTCAGGTAATCCACTTTATCATAGACATCCTGGGGAGAGGAGATAAGCCACAACCACTTCAAGCTCCCTTCCCACTGACGCTCCGGGCAGCCACTCACGCGGTCAGGCCGAGGTCAGAACGCGCCATGTCGGCTGCTCCAAACAAACCGGGAGGGCAGGGAGAGGCGGGCTCTGCTGACATCTTCCCTGGGCTCCCTGGGGGCTGGGTTACCAGCCAGCTCTCTCCATGAGCCTGTTTACAGAGGCAGCTCACCCTGTGCTCTGGCCCAGCTGCTTGGATACAGGACATGCCGTGGCAGCTGTCATGGAAACCCCCGCAGGGTCGGGCAGGCCGTCAGCCAGAGCCTTCCAGCCTGCTGTGGCCGAGGGGCTGGGGCCAGGCCCTGCCCTGCTGCCCCTGCAGCTCTGCCCATAGTGCAGCACCCAAGGAATGGGCGTACCTTGATGGTGAAACTCAGGATCTCGATCCCCATGCGACCCACGTCAGGGGCTGCCACCTCCCGCACCAGCTTGGCAAACTGGTCCCTGTCCTGGTAGATCTGCTCCACTGTCAAGGTCCCTGCAGAGGGGAGGAAGGCAAGTGCTTCTTTTGGAACAGGTAACACACAACGACATGGGCCTAAGCTCAGCAACATCCTTGTTGTCTCTAATCTCTTCAGGCCTGGGCACAGGCCATAACCCTCTGGCCCTGCAGCAGCACCAGCATGTCAGTCTCACAAGCACAGCCACCACCCACACGTGCTACCTGTAGCCCATGGGGGCTCAGACATCTCTCACTGCAGGCACTGAACAGTCATTTATCACCACACACAGCAGGAGCTGCTGGAGGGGAGATGCCCCCTCTGCAGTCGGCAGGGCAGGTCCCGTGTGGCTGCTGTGGTGGCAGTGATACCACTGGGATGAGCCAGCTGAGGGGGGACAAAGCTACTCAGGGGACAAGTGCCTCCACACCTAGGATGGAGCGCAGGTGTCCCTCCAGCGTCTGAAGGACCACGTTCTTCACATCCTGCACATTCTTCCCCAAGAACTGCTCACAGGCCACAGCCAGGAGCTCCTTCTCAGTCATTATCTTCACCTAGAGACAGGAGACAAAACCAAAGGGACTGAAGGTGCCTGTCCAGGCACCCAGCAGCAGCAGCAGCAGAAGCAGCAGTACCACCACCAGGCTGCCAGGCCTCGGTGTTACTGATGCTTCAAGGGACCACACTGAGCTGTCACCACACTGAACCAGGCCACTGGCCCAGCCAGCAAGCCCCTGCTCACTGCTGTGGGGGACAGCTGAGCTGCAGGCACATGCCAGCAACCAGGGCACACACCTCTCCAAACCCCGACAGCATCTCAGCGTGGAAAGGTGCTCCCTGCAGCTGTCTGTCCCACAGCAGTGGAGACAGAGCCTGGCCCTACCTGTCCCACCTGATGAAAACCCTACCAAGGGCCCTGAACCACCAGTTCAGCCACTGCACCAACACCAGGGCCACTGCAGGCACACAGCTCTCCAGGTCCCACAGCACCCTCTCATGGAAGCAGCTGGGCTGGGCAGTGCCTCCTGTCCCACGAGGAGCTGGTGGCACACCATGTCCTGCCCCAAGGGCCCTGGCTGGACCTGGCTCAGAGACTTCCAAAGCCTCAGGTGTTACCACAGGGGCCCTCCAAGGATCCCAGTGCACACTCTTAAGGGGTTCACAGCCTACAGACCTCATCCTGACAGCTACAAGAGCACTTTCAGCTGGCAAAAGCAACAACTATTTCTTGAGAAATCCCTCTGGAACTGAACAGCAGCACCTGGCCCCGACACTGCCAGAGAGCAGGACAACTGGGACTGACCATCACCTTTAAAGGGGACAAGGGGTGGACCTTACCAGACATGGTGAGCTGGCCAGGACTCACCTACCACAACCCTGTCCCTCATAACATAAAGAAACACCAAGCTGGGCTGGGCCTATTTCCTACTGCTGCTTCCCAGGTGGGGTCTCCCAGTCAAAGTGCCAAAGTGATTCACAGGTAAGCATGGCAATCCTCTTCAGTGTTGTTCCCAAAACCTCTGGGATCCTCTTGGGGTCAAGCCCCAGAGGTTTCTCATCCCTGCACCCAGCAGTCTGCTCTTCCCAAGGGAGCTGCACCCAGGAGCAACCTCTTAGGGGGTAAAACCAGAGGTAATTTAGAAACATGCATTCCTGAATTGATGTTTTGGAGTTACTGTACCTGTGCCACACCTGTGACAGTTATAGCTACCCCCTCCGCCGTCTCTACGTCCTCACACCTGGGCTGTAACGTCATTATCTCTAGGGAAATCCTGCCAAAAAACGTAAAATATTTGCACGTTTCCAGCTTTCACACACTCACCTCTTCCCTTTGCATCTCCTGCCCTGGGCTACCTGCCACACTGGTCACAGGTAATGCAAGACAGGCACAGAATGCAGCCAAGGGAGCATATCTGTGACTGGAGACAGACATGGCACTTTGGCCAAGAAAGAGATTTTCAGAAAATGCTTAAAGGTAATTTATCAGCAGAGGCTGGAAATGATCCTGTGACCCTTTCCCTCCTGTTGGGCTAGTGAGGGGCCAGAAGCTGGCAGCTTTGGCACTCCAAAGGGCCCTCAGCCAGAGGGTTGCTGTGCCACACTGCCCAACACCATGGTAGTGCAGGATGGTGTCACTGGTTTAAAAGCACAGCATGGAACTGGGATGCTGCCACCCAAAGCACAGGAGCCCTGTGCTTGGCAGAACCTGGCACTGACATTGCAAAAAGCAGCCCTGGGTTAGCACTACCACAGACCTACCCTCGATCTGGTTCATCTCTCCCTCTATTTTTGCAGTGTCCTGTGACCCAAAGGCAAATGGAAATGAGTCTCCAGCTCTTTATGAACATATTTGTAGAGTATCAGGCAACCTGCAGTTTCAGAGCCTTCTCAGTCACCTAAGGTGGGCATGAGGTACTTTGGTCAGACCCAGCAATCTGCAGGTCACAGTCTGGAAGAACAAGAGACCTGCTTGGCCGTGGCAGGTTCTGTTTCAGGCAGTCAAGCCTGACTCCCATGTCAGCCATAACAAGCCAGAAAGGCAGGGGGAGTCAGGACAAGGGAGCCACAGGGCAGAGAGCTTGTGTCAGTGAACATTAGGTCAAACATCTGAACCATGAACGGGTTGCCCTGGGCTGCTGTGTGCAAGCTGAGTTGCTCCAGGATTGGCTGGAAGTGCTGAAACCTATCCCTGCAAGTTCCTTTCTGCCTTGGCCACTGTCCTAATTAAACTGGCACGCAAACTGGGAGCTGATAAAACAGATCCCACTGCCCAGGACGTGCACAGGCATTTTTTGCCATGTGCATTCACAGATTTAATCAGACACTGCAGGATTTCATCCTGCTGAAAACCTAGTCTTCTACACTTCGAATTCAGTTTCCAAACTGCTGCTGCTTAACTGGCAGTTCACAGGGATATTTGGTCATTTCTGGTTCATAACTGCTCACAGTGCCAATGCCAGTGTTGTGTGCTGCCACTCACCCAAGGTCTCTGTGCTGTACTTTCAAATGTGACACCATCCAAAATGAGCACTGTCTCCATGTGGAGGAAGAAGGGCTGAGTGGAAATCCATAGCCAAAACTGCAGAGCCAGGTATAGTTGCAATTTTCCTACATCTATACAAGTTTCTTTTTGAAAAGACACAAAACCTGTCTTCCCACCTGTCCCAAATCCTGTACAGAATCCAACCTGGCCAGGCCGGGCCTTCACACAAAAGCAGATGCCCTTCTGCTCTCCAAGCACACAGTGGAAACAGTGCTGGCAAGGAAAGGGTTACAGCAAGAGCAAATGTTAGGTACAGCAATGCTGAATTTGGAATTTGCCAAGGATGCACCTGCCTGCATTACCTACAAACTGCAGAGTGCCTCAGGGCAAGTGCTGGAGAAGGGGGAAAGAGAGTGTTGAGCTGTCCCATTAGAAAACAATTAGTTTTTATGTTATCCTGCTGCTGCTGCTGCTGCTGCTGAAAACAGAGGGACAAACAGTTAGACGGGGTGTTAGGAAGCTGGTGGATTATTACCTGTGCAACCCCTGTTACGTACAGTGGGACCCCCTCCGACGTCTCAACACTCTCGCAGCGACAGAGGATGGTCATAACCTCCAAAGACACTCTGAGCAGTGAGGAATAAGGGCAGGACAGCAAACACACAAAGCAGTTACCAGAGAGTAAGACACTTGTTGCAAAGGACAGATGAGATTTTCAGGTTTCAGCTTTTCCCTGTTTAGTTTGCCTTTCTCCCACTGTCCACTCCCAAGGCTCTGTAATGCTGGGCCACACCAGCTTCCCTAGCTATGGTGGGGAGTTTACACCATGCAGTTGCTTCCTTTAATGAGGACAGACAGACTGAGGGCTTGTCTCTGCCCTGCACATGAAGCTGAACAATCCATCCCACCTGGGCAGACATCCTGGAGTCAGCTGGAATTCTCTGTTGAAGTAATTTTTGTGCACAGAAAATTCCTTTTGGTAATAATTTAGGATGCTTCTATGTCAATATTTAAGAGATGTCTGAAAAATGAAAATGTCAGGGACCTGGCTCCCCACCCCTGGCTAAGGCATTGAGGAGAGAAGCCCCTTCCAAGTGCTGTCCTGGGAAGCTGAATTAACACCATTTGGCTCCCCCAGAGGCATATTAGACCACGCTGTCTCTCTCAGTGCTTTTATTTCTGATCCCTAAACAAGGACAGCATTTTGTTTTCCTTGTTTTTGCCCAGTGCTCAAGGTTGCAGCAGGATAAGTGCCCAGCACCCTGCCAGCTCTAAGTGTTCCTTTTGTTCCCAGGTTAGTGCTACCTGGCGGGACGCTGCTGACAGCAACACAATTGCTGCTGTCTCTCTTGCTCACAGCACTGGCAGTTCCAGAAAAAATGTCCTCATTTCAGAGCAGGAAATCTGCCTCACTCTTCGTGTTAATGCAGTGGGCTCCATCTGGGGCACAGCTCATGGCATTTGGGAAAGGCTGTGTTTTCAAAGGGAGAATGAAGGGCCCAGGGTATAGATTTTAAAGTAAAAGATTTCTCTGGGTGCTGGAATTCCCATCCAGACTCTCCTTTGCTAAATAATGCCCAGACCTCTATCATATAACAGCTCATGCCTGGCACGCAGGAACGAAGCTTGTCAGGTTTAAACACAGTCCTTAAACATTGAGCCCACAAGCTGAGCCCTTCATTCCCCTCCCACCTCATGGAGCATGGCTGGAGAGTCTGGACTGAAGCAGCAGGTGTTAGCTGAGCCCTCTCCAAGCAGCCAGAGCACCACAGTTGGCTCTTGTACACATCCTGAGCAGTGTCCACCTGGGAGAGGACCTGAGAGCTGCCATGAGTCAGATGCCAGCAGCCAGCACCCCCTGGAACAAGGTGTGTGACCCCTGGGTGAGCAGTGTATCATCTGCAGAGTGAAGGCAGCAACATGCTCACTTTGTCTGCTGGTGGCAACACATGAGCAGGGAAAGAGGTTGGAAGACCAGGCAATAAGAGTTAACTACAACCTCTGCTCATCACTCAGTGTAAAACTCAAGTCATGCCTTTATCCTTTTCCCTATTATTTTTTTACACAGATGGAGGAAACCTGTATTGGTGAACACGAGGAATGTGCTGGGAGAGAGTTAGCATTCCTACAGATCCTAGAGACAAAGAGCTGTATTAGCAGGACAGTAGCATACCACAGCATGTTAGCTCAGAGACCAGACAGTAAGCAGCAGCAAGCAAAGTCCATGACTGAGAAAAGCAGTCCCATGGTTTTAAACAGGTACAATCTGCTCCCAAGGTGAGAGCAGTCAGCAGATCTTTAGAAAGAGATACTTGAGGAGCAGGAGGGGGCACTGCAGGCCACAAACAGGTTTGTTACTGTGTGAGGGGTTGGGCCATACTGGGCTCCTCTTGTGAACTCATGGATGAGCCAGCCGGATGCTCCTGCCAGCACTTCTGCCAGAGCCTCAGAGCTGCAAAGGTCAGCAGGGCTCTTGCCTTCCTCAGCACTCACTGCACCAGCACAGGAAGAAACACATTGACCAGTCAGGCTATGGCTCTCTCAGCTTGGTGGGTCTTAGGTAAAAAAATCCCAAACAGCTAAAGGGGAAAAACAAAACAAACCTGATTGCCTTGGGTTTGAGGAGATGTGTGGAGAGAGAGAGAGGCTATTTGAAAAGTACTTCAGTTGAAAGCATGGGATTTCTTTTTGTGTCTGTCTCTTGCACTGACACACAGCTGTCCCCGTGCCAACAGTCAGCACAGAACTGATGCTCATCCATGCTTTCATACCCAGCCCCATGCTCCCAAAGATACTGCTGACAGCCCCACTGGGATGGCTTTGCCTAATTCCTACTCCCAAAACCCACAGATAACGGGGGTTGCCTTACCTTTGGGTGTCAGTAATGCACCACCAAGCCCAGGCCCAGCCTCCATACACGTACTGTTTCACATCAGAGCCACAGCAGCCACCTGCAGCACAGCAGAGAGCACAGAGATGCTGGGATTACACACAAGCACATTGCTCCTGGACAGGGAAAAACTGCATCCAGAATGAGCCATGAGCAGAACAACTTCATAACAAGCCTGCCCACCTGGGAACCCACTGCTCTTCCTCACCTGCATGGGCTTCACACGGCAGTTTTCCCATGGCAACCTTTTTTGGAATTGTCTTAGAAAATTGGAAAGTAGTATTTGTAATAATTCGGTATGATGAACAGTAACACAGAGACACTGACTGTATTTTATTTGAGTTTTGTTAAGCAGTTTAAGCACTTTTAGCAACCTGAATAATATATAAGTATCTTCAACTGTGATGTTAAATGTTATGGAAAACCACATAAGAAATCCACCTCTCCCTCCACATCCTCCCCTTCCTCCTTATCCTCCAGCATTTGTCCATCTTCTGCTGTCAGTGAGATGCTGCCTCTTCCAGATACTGGCCAGATACTGTCTGCTTCACTGCCATCAGCCCCATCTACAATTTCTCACTCTTCCTTTTCAGTAGAAATTAAACACAAATGGGAGAACTATTTACAGGCTTTTTCAGACCTCCTGTGCTCCACAGTCTAGAGGAATATTCCCCTGCCACCTCTGAGACAGCCTTTAGATGGCTTCTTCCCGTAGCTGGAAGGCCATTTCAGCCAGGCAAGTGTTACAGGAGCTGATGATACAACATCCTGCAGCAACCACAAAGCCTTTAACATTTCTTGGAGGACGTCAGCCCGGTTAGCTCAGCCCTTCAGCCTGTTTTCCAAGAACAGGAAGGGAGGTGTTCCTGGCAGTCGGGAAAAGCAGCTCCACACAGAAAGGTATTTTATTTCTCAGGGTCTATGTGGTCTTTAACAAACTCTGTTAATCATTTCTTAATAATATTCTGAGAAAGCTCTGCACTGTAACCCCACCATTGTTAGAGGAACACGCCCCTCCACACAGATGTTCCTTTTCTTCCGCAGGAAATGCAAGGAATACCTTATTTAGCATCACACCCAAAGCGAGCTCCACATTTGCTTCCTGGCGCTACACAACACAGTGTACACAACACGGAGCTGCACGGTATGTCAGAAAGTGTGCAAGGCGTAAGAGGAGCAGGGAAATATAACACACTGAGGAGGAGCAGGATGCCAGCTGGTTGCTCTCCTGCACAGCAGACATCTGAGTGCAGCAGAGCTCCATGCTGGTAAGCCAAGGAGCTGGGGGCTCATTCTCCACGGCAGCCCTGCCACCTCTCCCTCAGCTCTCAGAGAGCAAGTGAAAAACGAACAAAGCGAAATCTTTGCAAGGCTAGAGAATAAACCCTCTTGCACAATGAGATCTGGCACAGCAATTGCCTTTTCCAGCTATAATACGCCCACTGTTCCAGCAGCCTGGGTCTCACAGTCGCTTGGCCACTGCCACAAACATCCACCGTGCCTCTTCCGGGGCACTGTGCAGGGCCACAAACGGAGGATTCATAGCCAGGGAGCTGCCAGCCAGCTTGGCCTCTTCCCAGTGGGCTTCCATGTTCAGGCAAGAATTCCCAGAGCCAGGAGAAAGTATGTTGTCTGTTTGTTTGGGGTGTTTTTTTTAATGAAGTAAGATTAATCGCTCGGGAGTTGGTAGATAAAAGGAGCTCTCAGCAGATGCAGGAAGCTGCTGCCCCGATGGACGGCGTGCAAGGAAGAATGTGAGCCCCAACAGCTACAGGGACACAGGGCTCAAAACATCAGAGCTGGGGCAATCTGAACAAGCTCTGTGTTGTTTGCTCTCCCCAGGTAACTCGGGCACTGCGTTACCTCTCTGGCAGGAAGTGGTGAGCGCTCGGAAATCAGGTCGTGGTAAACAGGCTGCTGAGTGCAGACAGACAAGGAAAAGTTGATAATTGAAAACAGATACTGACAAAAGACATAATGCTTAGAGAGAAGAAGGCAAAGGCATACATAAAGAAAATCAAGTTCTAAAACAGGGCTCAGACTAAAGTGACTGTCTGGCTCTTAGGCCCTGCTGTGCATATAAATTAGGCTTTGTTCACACGCAGGAATGGTACAAGGTTAACAAAAATTAATTTAGTGAGATGCAGGGTTCTGAGTTGAATCCATAAAAGCCTTAGATGGTCACTGCAGCAAATGAAAGCAGATTACACTGGTTATCTTGTTTTGGATGTAATCTATAGCAAAATGACCTAATCAGTATCAATGCTACAGAGCGAGTTTCAAAAACCCATTTAGTAACTTGTAAACAGAAACTCAGAGAACACAAACCACAATGAAGTTACAAAACAACACCACAGAGATACTACCCAAGGATTCCTCTTGGAAACCAAAAGGAAAGGCCTGAGGCTATTGTCCATCTACTTCTGCTGCCATGCCTTCCAAAGAGTAATTTGCAAGTCCTGGAGATTTACCAAGCACCTGAAAAGGGAAACCTTGAGCTCTGCCACCTGCAAAAAGGTGAAGAATTGCCTCCTGAGTATTACTTTTGAGGCTGAAGAACTGGAATTGCACCAGCATCAGAGCTCAGGTGGCTCTTGCTGCTCACATCTTTCCATAGGACACAGCCTGGACCTTCTCATTCCATTTTCATGCAATCAACTGTTCTCACATAAGTGTAATCTCTGAATTTCTCCTTACTGAACTGCATCGGATTTCTTTCAGCCCATTGGGTCAATCTGCTGAGTTTGTTTTGATTCTAATCCAGCTCTTCAAAGCTCTCAAACCCATTCCCAGCTCAGTGCTGTCTGCAAATTCAATAAGCACATTCTCGATTCCATTATCCAAGCCAAAACAAGAAACTTACTTGATAAATTCTTTCAGCTGAACAGTGAGCTACTGTCAAGTTCCCTGGCAATGGTTTTCCAGACAGTTTCATATTCATTGTATAGTATCTGAGAAACCAGTTCCTCCTTTCACTGTGGACTGTAGATCTCTTGCAGGAAGGGACTGCAGAGCCTCAAGAAATCTTTATTTCAGGCTTTCAACTTAGAGAAGTACCATGAAAATACCAGTCTCAAAATCACAATCAGTTCTTGCAGGAATAAGAGGGATGCAGCACCAGGATGGGAGAGCTTAGAGTGGCTCTGGAAAGGTTAACTACCCCTGACTGTTGGGGTGCAGTAGAAAAAGCCTACACAAAACTGGAAAATGCCCCAACTGCAGAGATTTGGGCAAGATTCTTTGGTAACTGTAAGATGAACATGGCCATTATAAACTGTACTTCCTTACCGTTAAATATTATAGTGTTACATTTCAGTATCAGCAGAATGATCCACAAAAGCTGCATTCAACCAGACTGTAACCCAAACCCAGCGTTTCACAGCCTATTTGGCTGGTGGGAACATTTGGGTATCAGGATGAACAGGTACTCTGTGTATCTGAAAACATCTCAGAGCTTGCACCAAACCTCACCCAGCAAAGTCAGACCCACCATCTGGGGAGACCATCCCAGGGCTCTGTGGGGCATCCTTACACAGCCTGGGCTCCACAATTCACCAACAGATCACTTCACACAGGGCAGTTTCTTAGAAGAAGATGATGTTGCTCAACAGGGGAAGGACGTGGGTGCCAGCAGAGAGCTGAGCCCCGCCTGGGAAGCAACTTCCCAAATAAGGCTAGGAAGCTCCACTTTCCCAAGGCACAGCTGGCTGCTCCTTGTACACTGGAGGAATTCAAGTATCTTACAAGAGAGTGAAAGGAAAGAACATCCCTCCCCAGAAAACACCCACATGCCAGGGGAGGCCCAGGACTGAAGGCCAAAGGGCACAGGCTAAATTTACAATACAGAAAACTTTAAATCGGCTTAATGATTTGGAGATGTCTTCCTACAAAGTGAAGCCTTTCAAATAACAACTGCAAGAGAATGCAAGACTTCAAGTCAAAAGCCTGCTTTTAACAATATTTCATTTATTAAAATTAAATTAATTAAAATATATTTAATATTATTTTGGTTTAATGGTAATTATTACTGGTTTCTTCTTCCCTTCTCCTCTCTTCCCAAATCCAACTTAGCATCACAGAAATGGGCTCGCTGCTCCGGGCTGTGGGAAAGCACAACACTTGGAACTGCAAGCAGATGCCACCAATTCCTGCTGGCTCATCCTGCGAGCCGTGTTTTGCAAACCTCAGAGCTGAACAGAACCAAACCCAAGCTTTCAGACTTGAGGATATCCTGGCACACCTGGAGCACAGCTTCCCAACCTTCCCACGAATGTGGCGTTTCACCCATCAGTGCCAGCTTTGATGGGAGTCTCTTTGGAGGGAAGCAGAGCCCCGGCTCTGTATTCCACGGGGAACTGCAGAGATGTGCAGGAGACCAGGAAACTGCCAGGAATCCTGGTGCCCTGGGCATCTGCTGGGTGCGGTTTGTAACATGCCCACAGCAGGCATTATGTTTGCAGAACTGCAGCCTGTTCCTGGCATCTCCTCAGGAATTCCCGTAACAGATCTGTCATCCGAGAGAGATGAACTGATACCAGACCAGCCACAGCCCACTGGAGACTCTGGCTCCAAAATCACAGCAGCACAGCTCCACAGGCACAGCAGGGCTATGGCTGAGGCACATGCTGGACGTTCACACGTGTTTTCTCCGGGGTCAGTTTAGGTCTGAGCATCGCAGCACCTGCCCCAAAGCTGGGCCAGCGCTGAAACAGGGACACGACATGACCGAGGATGCCTGCNAGATGATGTTGCTCAACAGGGGAAGGACGTGGGTGCCAGCAGAGAGCTGAGCCCCGCCTGGGAAGCAGCTTCCCAAATAAGGCTAGGAAGCTCCACTTTCCCAAGGCACAGCTGGCTGCTCCTTGTACACTGGAGGAATTCAAGTATCTTACAAGAGAGTGAAAGGAAAGAACATCCCTCCCCAGAAAACACCCACATGCCAGGGGAGGCCTAGGACTGAAGGCCAAAGGGCACAGGCTAAATTTACAATACAGAAAACTTTAAATCGGCTTAATGATTTGGAGATGTCTTCCTACAAAGTGAAGCCTTTCAAATAACAACTGCAAGAGAATGCAAGACTTCAAGTCAAAAGCCTGCTTTTAACAATATTTCATTTATTAAAATTAAATTAATTAAAATGTATTTAATATTATTTTGGTTTAATGGTAATTATTACTGGTTTCTTCTTCCCTTCTCCTCTCTTCCCAAATCCAACTTAGCATCACAGAAATGGGCTCGCTGCTCCGGGCTGTGGGAAAGCACAACACTTGGAACTGCAAGCAGATGCCACCAATTCCTGCTGGCTCATCCTGCGAGCCGTGTTTTGCAAACCTCAGAGCTGAACAGAACCAAACCCAAGCTTTCAGACTTGAGGATATCCTGGCACACCTGGAGCACAGCTTCCCAACCTTCCCACGAATGTGGCGTTTCACCCATCAGTGCCAGCTTTGATGGGAGTCTCTTTGGAGGGAAGCAGAGCCCCGGCTCTGTATTCCACGGGGAACTGCAGAGATGTGCAGGAGACCAGGAAACTGCCAGGAATCCTGGTGCCCTGGGCATCTGCTGGGTGCGGTTTGTAACATGCCCACAGCAGGCATTATGTTTGCAGAACTGCAGCCTGTTCCTGGCATCTCCTCAGGAATTCCCGTAACAGATCTGTCATCCGAGAGAGATGAACTGATACCAGACCAGCCACAGCCCACTGGAGACTCTGGCTCCAAAATCACAGCAGCACAGCTCCACAGGCACAGCAGGGCTATGGCTGAGGCACATGCTGGACGTTCACACGTGTTTTCTCCGGGGTCAGTTTAGGTCTGAGCATCGCAGCACCTGCCCCAAAGCTGGGCCAGCGCTGAAACAGGGACACGACATGACCGAGGATGCCTGCGGTGATCGACATCTGCATCCGACCTGCTTATCACCTTGCAGCGGGCCCCAGTCTGTCACGGAGCGACGCTCCCAGCCCTTACACCACCTGAGAGTAACTAATGACCCTAACAGTAATGAACCGAGTGCTGTCTGCCCGCAGCCCGGCGCCTGCCAAAGCGCAGCCAGGAGCTGCAGCAGCCACAGGCCGGATCGGACACGGGGGGTCCCACCGGTGGGCTGTTCAACCCCGACCCCCGGCAAAGGCGCTGGTGACACTGCACAGCTCTGAGGGGCATCGCCTGCTCCCAGGGCCAGGCAGGGACCCCCCAGAGACCAGGCAGGGACCCCCAGCCCCCCCATGAGAGGGACCCCCCACGGAGGGCCGGCCCCCCATAAC
>VXBX01008042.1:21716-53569 GCA_013400415.1 Scytalopus superciliaris
GCCGGGCTGTCGCCGTGCGGAGGCGGCGGGCGGCGGCCTCTCCCCGCAGGGCGTTGCGGGTCGCCAGGATCCCCCGGGCCCCGCACCGGGCGAGCTCCAGCGCCGTGGCCGCGCCGATGCCGCTGCTCGCCCCTGCAGAGGGGAGCGGAGCGGGGGGGTGAGCGGGGCCCGGGCCCGTCCCGGCCCCCCCCGGGCCCGTCCCGGCGCTCACCGGTGACGATGGCGGNCGGAATCACAGGAGGGGCTCAGGTCATCTAAGCCAGCCACCCCTGCTCGAGCAGGGTCTCTCCTGGAGCACTTGGGACTCTGCCCAGACAACCTGCGAGTATCTCCAGGGAAAGGGAGCCCACCACCCCTGCATGGAGCCCGTTGCAGTGCTTAGGTAAGTGCACAGTGAAGTTCTTTTTCGTGTTCAGGTGAAACTTCCCTTGTTCCCATTTCTGCCCATTGCCTCTGGTTCTATCACTCAGCACCCCTTAGAACAGCCTGGCTCCACCCTCTGACACACCCCCTTCAGATTCTCAAATACATCGATGAGATCCCCGCACTCTGCTCTTCTCCAGGCTAAACAGGCTCAGCTTCCTCTGCTTTCCCTCATAAATGAGGTCCTTCAGTCCCCTCATCTTCCAGGATACTTGCAGGCACTCCCCCCCCTCTCCTGTCCTGAGGAGCCCAGAACTGGATGTGCCACAGCCCCAGAAACACTTGAGATGAGGCTGGATCTGGTTGAGTTGAAGACTTCCCTGCCCACTGCAGGGGGTTGGACTAGATGACTTTCAGAAATCCCTCCCACCTCAACCCATCTTTGATTTTATCACCTTCCAGTCCTCACTCTCTTCCCTCCCACACCATCAGCATCCCACCCAGGACACCAGCCTCCCTCCCTCCATCCCATCCCAGCCTTGTCTCCCACCTCAGGCTCCTCTGTGGTCAGACACTCTGGGGAATCTCCAGGTTGTGGTGACACGAGTGAAGACAGACAGTCAAGAAAACAGAATGTGAAGTATTTTTTTTTATATACAGAATACAGGAAAGTTTCTGTAAAGTCTAAAACGTTACAATTACTATGTACAGTGGAACTAGCTGTTCTGCTGCGGGGAGGTGGCAGAGAAACAAAAGAGACAGACAGGTTACGACAAACGATCTGCTACAATAGACAATTTGAGGAACGTCATACCACATGTAGCACTGTACACAGCTTTAAAACATTGAAAAATGCCATCACTGATGTATTTACACAGAATCCAACACTTTTCCTTATTTGAAATAAAAAATAGGATGGACACCAGGAAAAGAACTCATTTCTCACTGCCCATAATACACAGTAGCTACTTGTAGTGCAACCATAGCAGGGAGGGATGGGAAAAAATAACTGTGGGAAGAAGAGCGCTTCTTTACATTAAATAAAACAATGATATTGTATAGATTTGCTGTATGAAAACTGTATTTCTCTTTTAATATAAAACTATTGTCACTGGCACAAAATAGAACAAGTTTCTGATTATTTTACAACTGCATGGGAACTATCTGTCAGAGAGAGTCCTTGAGTCAGACAGCGGTCGCCCCTCGCTCTGACACGTCCTGCTCTCACTGCAGTTTTCCTTTTAAAATGAAATGTATAGTACAAATATATGTGCAAATGCCCCTAAAACTTGAGCAAAAAAGAAAAATTAAAAAAAGTTAAACGTTCTTCATTTCATGCAAACGGCGTGTGAACAGTCTCTGGGCCGACACAGAAAAATCCCACCTCTGTCTGTACATTTTTGCATTGCAAGAGTCTGAGGGTGTTTTCCTTACTCCAAAAGCTCTCATCCTAAAAATTCCTAGGGAACTGAGTTGGACCGCAGCACGGGCACCTGGTGGGGTTTCAGAGAAAGCTTCTCCTCCAAGTCCATGTCTTGTACTAAGGCAGTGTCCCCCTTGGGCTGTTTGGTCGCAAATTCGGTGATGCTGAAAACGAACTGCAGGCAGCCCAGCTTGATGTAACTGCCGTGGTGGAGCAGGGCCGTGCCCTCCCAGCCCGCCCCGCTGCCCCCGATCAGGCTCGAGCTGCTGGCTTTGCAGTTGCACGGCTTCCGCTGCTGCCCCTGGGCCTGGGAATTCATCACAGCAGCTTCTTCGTGTGGCTCCTCTTCTTGTTTTCTGCTTTTATGTCGTTCTGGAAAAGAATAAAGAAGTGGCAAGATTTAGGCAGGTCAGCGGCAGCTTTTCATCAGCAGGGTTACTGCTGAGGTGCCTCAGGGGTAAAATCCCTCAGCCATGAGGCATTTCAGTTTGCTGATCTGAGGGAAACAGGAATCTCCTCACAGTCCTGGAGAGTTAGAGGCATTTGCATATCTATTTTGGCAGCCCCAAAAGAGGAAGCTGATCAGGTGGAGAACAGGAGTGAGCCACGTGGGGATGGGATGCCATGCCTGCAGCACAGCCCAGAGCTTCTCTCAGCCTGGGAAGGGAGGACACACCTCGGGGCTGCTCACCAGGACCTGGAGCTTGGTAACTGCAGCACTGGAGGCTGGAGTGGTGTTACCAGCAGAGCAGAGAGCTCCCCAGGCCACAGAAGAAGGTCTTGTGTAACCCCAGTGAGGCCTGTGGTGAGGCTCCCCTTTTTGCACGGGGTGCACCAGCCACTGTGGAACAATGGGCACCAACAAGGACTCAATTTTCACCCACTCCCCTTCCCCTCCAGAATCTCCCTGTGGGTACATGGGGCTGGCTCTGCCTGAACACTCACTTATCACACTCTGCACTTTGGCAACAATACTGCTGGGAGGAGTGGGTGTCATCTTCTCTGAGAAGTCACACGAATAGAGAACATTGTCCACAGTCGTCCCATGCTCACTGTAGTTCAACAGCTCGTAATGCTTCGTATTCTGAAAGGAAAGGGAAGAGGAGGGATCGAGATTGAGTCATAGAATGGTTTAGGTTGGAAGGGACCTTAAAGCTCATCTTCTTTCAGCCCTCTGCCCTGGGCAGGGACACCTCCCACTAGCCCAGGCTGCTCCAAGCCCCATCCAACCTGGCCTTGGACACTTACAGGGACAGGGCAGCCAAGGTTTCTCTGGGCAATCTGTGCCAGGGCCTCACCAGCCTCACAGGGAAGAGTTTCTTCCTAAAATCCAATCTAAACCTGCTCTCTGTTAGTCAGAAGTGCTTCTGCCCATACACCCTTTTTGAGCACTGAAACACAGCCCCTCTCTAGCACTGTTGTGGTTAAATGAGAGCTGTTAAATACCCTCCAGCTTGCACGGCTCACACTCACAGAACAACCACCTTTTTCAGCAGCTTGGAAGGAGGGCCAAAGGGAAGTGGGTTTTACCTACTGCACTTGGAGCAGCACATCTTTTGGAAACAGCATATTCAAGCTGATGCTCACAAAGCCAGCACACCATTTTACAGGCACATCTGATAGGCAAACTTGGCCCAACACCTGTGCCCAGCAGGAAGAGATGTGCTTTGGAAAACAGGCACAGGAAGGCAAACAAGATGCCACGTGCTGCAGCAGCCACAGGATAGAGGCAGTGAGGGATTTCCAGGCCTTGTGCAGACACTGAAATGCCAGCAGACATTACCACGACACACAGTGTTACACAAGCAGCGTCATGCTCAGCTAAGCTTTGCACAGGATGTTGACAGAGTGGAGGAGATTTCAGGTTAGCTCACAGGAATCATCTGAGAGCTGAAGATCTTGTCCCCCAGGGACTACAGAGCTTTAATCAAGTTACAAAAACTCCCCATGCACAGGGGAGTAAGTTTTGAAGTAAGCTGCTAGACTGCAAGAGAACCAGCAAAGAGAACTCAAGGAAGGGGAATTCTCCCTCTCCAGAATTACCACAGCAACAGAAAACCTGCTGGAGTGTGGAAGGTCGATGCTTAGAGCCTGATTTAGGACTGACCATTGTATATGCTTCTACATAGGTTTATGATCTGGATCCCATTACCCAGTGTAGTAATGCACTTGTAGTGCACTAGAGGAATGGCTAAAGCTGGCTGTGGGTTAATCCTGGATCCTGCTCAGGATCTGGTTGACAAATGGTGGTATAAAAGACTTGATCTTGCTTCAAAGTCTCTTTCCATGCAAAGAGATATCTCCAGCAGTGCTGTTATTGGCAGGCCTGCTGGTCTGTTTACCTCAGGAACAAACTAATCTCTGGGCTGTAGTTAAGGAGAAACTGTAGGTTTCTGTTTAAGCTGTGAGCTTCACCAGTATTTTAGCTAAATAAATGATTTATACAGAGCACTACAGATGGTACAAACGCTTTGCTCCCCCATCACACCTGAAAACGAGGGACTCAGAGCAATTCCCTGATTTGTTATAGTTGAGGTTCAGTGTTGATGTGTAAAGTTTAGCTTTTATTAACAACACATCTGGTTCAAAAAGTATAGGACCATTCCTATGACTTTCTCTCCTGTCACCAGCAGTGACAGAGCTGACTTGTGTTCAGCCTTTGCCTACGGGCAGTTAGCTCAGAGAAATCATGCTGGCAGAGCTCTGTGCTTCAGAAAAGGGTTTGACAGAAAACGCTGACACAGCCTTCACTGGGGTGAAACACACTGAGCCCTGGCTCTTACTTTGCAGTCCACAAAGGAGCACCACACAAAGACAACCTGCTGCCTGCATCTCCAGCTCCCACTGCCATGCAAACCAAATCATAAAAACAATAATAATAAAAAAAGCAGGCACTCACCTCATCATAGAATATACAGGCATGTTTGCCAGACACATAGTTACAGTGACCATAGCTTGTAAGGCACACATCCATATCAGCTCCTGTCATGGGAGAGGACAAAACAGGCTCAGTTGCTTTGGAAAAAGAAACTGTCAGGCACCAGAGAACAACAGACAGAATTAAACTTCAATTAGCAAAACAACAGGGGAGCAACTGCCTTTGTCCTGCTCCCAGGACTGCATGAATAATGCTGCGATAAGCCACCAAACAAAGTTTCAGTGGGGGAAGGGACAGAGCAGCTCCATGAAGGTTGAAGAGCATTTCACTGCTACTGGGTCTACCCAGAGAACCAGAAGAATCTAAGCAGCAAGAAACGAAGCCTGCAAGCAAACCATAACTCTTCTCTCCATCAGACAGGCACTGAATCTCCAGGACAGCTGTTCTAGATTTGACACCAGGTTACGAAGGTGCCACTCCATGCAGGTTCAGGCAGGTGGGGGACTCCCACATTTCTCAGAGCAGGATTCCAGTACAAGTGGCCACGATGAGCCTGTTTCCTTTGACACCCACTTGGCAAACACCTCAGGGAGGGCCAGGGAGAACCACCTTGATTCTGAAAGGTCAGGGCAGCAAAAAGCTACTCACCTGTCCCAATGTAGAGGGTTCTATAGCACATATTGACTGCACCCCCCAAGCCCATCAGAGGATAGAACACTGCCCGGGCTTGCACTTCCTTTCTTTGCGCTGCAAGATAAAAAGAAATTACTTGAACAATGTTATCAGCTGGGAAAGCTGCTTGACCCCAGTGTCCCCAGCCCAGAAAGCACAGATCCTAAGGAGGATGCAATCAGCTTTGGCCTGAACTCCAATTCCCAACCCTCTAGGATTGTTAGTGCATTAAACATCTTTTTGTCCCTGAGAGAAAACTGCTCTCTCCAATAACCCACAGAAGCCATGCAAATGGGGGAGCATTAACACTGAGTGTGCACAATGGAGCCATGCTGAAGAGCACACAAGCCTCCTACCACTGGCTTCTTGCTTAAGCTCTTCCACCCTGGGTAATCAAAGTGCTCAGCTTTTCCTGTCAAAAGTGCCACTTAAAAAAAACCTGGTGCTGATGAACTCCACTAACTTAACAACTGCTATTTCATTTCTAGTGAAGCTGCAGGAAACACACATGGATTGAATCAGGGCCTGGCCAGGGACAACCCAGCTCCCGGGATGGGATGATTTACTGTGTTGATGTCTTTACTCTCAGGTTGGTCCCTATGGCTCTCTGGACAACAGCTGGTCCAGGCTTAGCCCCCCAGAGCAGCTCCAAGTTCAAATCACACACTCTCATGCTCATGTTAAGTGGACAGAAAATCTTCTGTGGAACAGATATTGAACTCCAGTGGGCCACACAGGCCTTGGCAGGATTTCAGCACTGTCTTTTGGAGGTAAACCCCTTATACACCGAGTCAAGGCCTCTCCTGACACCACATCTGCAGGACAGTGTTACAGCAAGAGTGTGCAATTAAAGAACATGAGGATTATGAAAGACTTTGCAGGGGCACCTACAGCAAGAACCACACCGAGTGGCATCTCTGGTGCAGCTGCACCTCTGCCCAGCTGCCCTGCACGAGTCCTTTCAGCTGTCTGGCACTGCAGAGATCACTAAAGGCTTTGGGTCTAACATTTCATCAGCAATGCTAAACAGTCAGTTGGATGCATCAGTTCCTGCCCCAAAACGGTGATGGGTCAAGACAACACCAATCTGCCTTGAGAAAGGCAGACTGCTGAAGAATTCCAGCCCAGGAAGGCAGCTCATACCACAGCCTGCTGCTGTGTCCTACAGCAGATCACAAGAAGATTGACAAGCATTCAGGGAATGCTGCGATGCTACAGCAGGCAAGCACAGAGCTTCAGAAAAAGATTACTGAGTGACTTCCAAAGATCTTATCTGGGATATCTACCCCCAGGCACAGCAGAGGGGGAGCAGAGAACTGCTTCCACAAGGCTGTCCACTTAGTGCTTGAAAGCAGATTAAACTGACTGGCTGCATGCAGAGGAACACGAGTCCATATTTGCCCCTGCAGTTCTGGGTGACAGCAGTGATCCTAAACAAAGCCAAAACTGAGCTTGGGAATCTGGAGATCTCCAACAGACACACAAGTTGTTTTCCATTATTTGCATTAGTCATATTTAGTGGTTTCAGCCTGACAGTGACATTATTCTGAACGGGCAATGACAATGTCACAGATATATTCTGTGGCCCAGGTCCTCCCATTCTTGTGCTTGTCTCACAAGCAACTTCTCCAGAGACAGAGCAGGAATTTCTCTTGCCCATCTCAAAGGTGAGGACAAAAAAAACCCCACCAAGCACCTGACCCAGCCCTTCCATTTCTTGACAATTCTAAGATGAATAAAACACAACTTCACTAAAGATTTCCAACAGAAAATCTGAAGCTGCTGACAGTATTTCCACTGCTGAAACTTGTAAACAGTTAAGCAGAGGAACCTGAAGGAGTTTCTGGCCAGAGGATATCATCCAGAGTGGGGGGATGAGAGGACAGAAAAGTGAAAGGCAGCATCAGACAGATACCAGAAGAAGAGGGAGATCTACTTCAAGGAATAGGCAAGGGAGTGTCAAAAAGCTATGGCTCCATATAACCCAACTATTCTAGGGCTGCTCTTACCTTCAATGTGGTTTCCCACAGGAGATTGCTGATGGGAATTGACACTGCTTGCTAGAGACTGAGCTTTGGGAGGAAAGAGCTGATGTATTCTCTGCAAGGCCAGAAACTTGATCAGCTGCTCATCCAGCATATTTATCTCAATCTCTGTTAATAAACAAAAAGCAATTAGTAAGTTATTCATTGAAAGGGTGCAATTTGAGCTGCAGTGGATTTACCTTTTAAACTCGCCATTTGCTCCAACAGCAAAGACTTGACCAATTCTGCAATATCAAGACTCTTACACATAGCTGAGCTATTACTTCATGTACCTCCTGTAAGCAGAGTGTGAGGAAAGTACCAGCCACAGCTGGAGAGCTACAACTGAAGGAGCAAGCAGAAGTTTGAGGGAACAAGGACTGATATAAGTTGAAAATCTACTATTTTGGCTCAGAACCAGCAGGTCTGCAGAGGTGACCATGCACCCCTTTGGGCAGCATGTTGGGTCCTTCCTGTGAAGCCCTGTTATCTGGTTAGAAAGTCCAGCCCCGCATCACAGAGAGCTGTAACCACCTTTGAAGCTGCTACAGGTTCATGCTCAAGTGACCCACTCATAGTGGGGTCAACTAAACCAAACAGGCCAGACAGGGTCATTCAGACAATATTATTAATGAACTTTAAAGCAGATCTTCTGGTAGCTCTGAGGTATTTAAAGTCCTACAGAGGTCTGCCTTCTGGCAGCAAGGAGGCTGAGTAACCTCTTCTTCCAAGAGCTTTCTCCATATCAGTGACAGTTAAAATGGCAAGGAGAGGAGGAAGAGCTGCAGCAGCCTTTCCCAATAGCAGAGAGGGCAGTCTGGGCAGTTGGGGTTCATCCAGGAAAAGTGTCACGCTGGAAATGCCAGAAAGGCTGCTCTTCAGGTGTACAAGTGATCTCTGGCAATAGCCTCACTGTTCTACTGATGATTGCTGCTCAGCAATCCCCTCCTGAAGGCACTTCACTAGCATCTGGCATCTCTTGCCAAGTGCAACAAAAGGAAATAAAACCCAGGCGAGGCCAGGAGACTGCCAGAAGCAGAAATAAATCAGAAATTAAAAGACCCACTAGAGCATCACCACTCAGGTGACTGCTCTGCTACAAGATCTATTGCTGCTGGACTTAATGCCTGCTGGGAACAGCTCTAGATTGCAGCAAGCACCACAACATGGCAGGGCTGCAGGTTCCTGCATGTGAATTCCACCTGGAAAGCAGCCCAGATGTGATCCTTCTCTAGAAAAGCTTCAGGCAGAAACACTTCATTGGCCTTGCTGCCTTGGCAACACTACAAGCAGGGAAGCATGTGACATATTTAAGGTACTGTATACCCAGCCCCTCCCTCACCTGACTGCAACCCTTTATCTCTGGAACTTTTCCTCAAGCAGGGAATGCTTTAGGGAAGCAAACACGCAGGGCTAGCAGAGACTGATAATGAATTAAATACTCACCTCCATCCACAAATGCTTTCAGGGAGGTGGTGAAGTCCAACATAGCTGTGGAGTTCGACGTGAGTGATGAGGGTAAAGCACTTCCTATGGATAAGGTGCTGGGGCTGACCTTACCATCTACAGGGAGAGACAGTGGAGAAAAGATATGTCACTGTGACGTTTGCCAGACATGCACCCGGCCCTCAGGCTGCCCTTGGCTGCCAAGCTGCTCCCAATGACTCATTTTGCTCATAGTCATGCTTTGAAAAAGCCTGAATTAGCAGCCAGGAGCTTTCTTGTGCTGCAGGAGGGCTGGTGTGTGCCTCCAACACAGAGCCAAATTCAGCTTCTGCCTCATCTCCAACTGCTGGAGCAATTCTAGACCTATACTCTTGAGCTCCTACTCCCTGTGATGTCCTACAGACACTGGAAAGATGAGCACCAACTCCCCAGGAGCTTGAACTTATTAAACCTAAGAGAAATTTGCCAAGTAGCTTGTCTAGGTGTGAACATGCATATAAAATAAAACCGCCCTATTTTTATTTCTACACTGCTGTAAAGTCTGGGGTGCACATCACTGTCCAGAAGGCATGTGGCAGTTGTAAGCAGATTTTATTATTTACAAAATAAAACATTCCTGCTTTGGCAGTGGTCATGCAGCTGAAAGAAGCAATGGCAAACACCAGGAAACAAAACCCCTTTAATGTGTTGTTGATACCAGATCTTCTTGACTTGGTTTCCTTATAACTACTATAAGCGTGAAACTTGTGGCAAAAAAAGTCATGAGCAATTTGTGTTTTTGTACTCAACAAGATTTGCACAACATAATTTTTGCCATAAATATATATATGCATCGTGTTAGATGGAAAACCTAAATACCTCCACCTTTCCCAAGAGACACCGCACCTAGTAATGATTTAATCTGCATTTTGTAGAACACAAGCTTTGCACCAAAGACAATTATTTAATGTCTTAGGTAACTGCAAAATTACATAGGGCTTGCAGCACTCTTCAAACCACAAGGAAGAAGTTATCTGTATTATGGTCTCATTTACTGTACCAGAACTTTTTCCAGCCTTGCATTTCTAAGCAGGGCATGGGCAAATCAGCAGCCTCAGAGTAACCAAGTTTATTCAGCAATAAGCCAGGAGGCCAACTACCCTGGGGACTGCCTGCAAACGTGAGGCAAAGCTCAGAAGTTACTCACTGAGGAATTTTAGAAAGAATTACAATTGTTGCCTCTCTTGCTTTGCAATCACCAGACCCAAGCCACTCCACACAAGCCTGACACTGAGCAGCTTGGAACTGCATGAGAAGTGGCAAACAGCTCTGTTGCCTCTGTTGCACGTTTTTCAGTGACTTTTTCCACCCAACACGCACAAGGGGTTTGCTAGTTTGAGTGTTGAGCTGGTGTGGGGAAAGGGGAGAGGAGGAGAATGCTGTAAATGAAGCTTATTCTAGCAAAATTTGAGCTGTGGACAATTACTTCAACATCAATGAACATCTCTGACTTACTACACTGAAAAACGGGTATACACTCTTTATTACATACCTTGCTAATATTTAATAAGTTTTTTGGGTACAACTCAGGATCTCTGGCATATCCAAGTGCATAACTACCCTGTATCAGACCAACAGATCCTAAGCAGACTACAACTTCCCAAGCCTGCATTTCTCCAACATCAAGGCTGTGCAGCTGAAGACTCCAACCACACCTGTACTAAGGGACACAATCACTGCCTGAACAGTTCCAAGCATTTGACTTCATGAGAACTGCTCTTGTGAGAAGGACTGACTACCTTGCAATCCAACTGGCCATTTGATACGAATCAGTAGTTTTACAGCAGCACTGGGGTTTTAAAGCAGTAGATGTTGAAACAGCGAGACAGCAGCAAAATGATTTAAAACTATTGTTACTTTCCAGAATTAAACTGACCTACTGTCCTGCTTCTCAGGACAGAGTTCCCCTCTCAGGTGTATGCAGCCAGAAAAATTACATCCTGTGCCTCCCATAAAGGGACCTAAGACAGAACAGACCACAGAGACTCCTCCTGGCCCTCCACAGAAAGCTGGATTCCCAGTTAAATGAGGGCACACTGCTACAGCCTTGAGGTTCTGAACAAGGCTTAACCTGAACATTTCTCAGCCCCGGGGCCAAGGTCAGAGGTTCAGCGTGTACCTGAAGGTGGTGCTGGTGAACAGAATCTGTTTGTGGACCCAACAGCCGAGATGCCATCTCCTGCAGCCTGGGGAGGGGTGAGTGCCCGGGTGGCGGTGAGCGGCGAGCCCCCAGCCCGCAGCTCTGCCGACAGCGGCGGCCCGATCTGCGTCTGCACATTCTTCCTCTGCAAAGTGCTGGTGGTCTCCAGGCTGGCACAGGAGCTCGATATGGACGTAGGCAAACTCGGGACCGCCGCAGAACCCCTTTGTGCACAAGAAACGGGCCCTGCTACGTTCTCTGTTTTGACGATGGTTCCAATGGTGTGATTGAGAAGTCCACAACTCGCCGGGGGCGTGAGGGGCCGAGGCCACGTTTGCCGATGGGACAAAACAGGTATTGTGTTCCCAGATCCCATTAGCCTCTGGGAGTCAGTCAACTGTGCTGAAGAGTCAGACGAAACACCATAGAAATGAGGCCCGTTCACTTTAATGTCAGAGGCTGTCGGCCCGTTCGAAGTCCCGCAAGAAGACACCTTCTTGGATTTATCTATACAAGAGCTGCAGTTGACATCTTCCTGTGATAAAGTCTGCTGGGATTGCGAGGAGCTCAAGGAATTCTGGGTGGTAATCCCTGAGGTGCAGGATGACATGGAATAGAGGGAAAGTGTGGGTGCCTTGTCAGCTGCCTGGTAAGGGTTGGCGAGTGAGCCGTCTGCCACAATAACAGGCTTAATATCAGCCTTCTCTGTCTGTTCAGAGTCCCAAAGTGAAGTCATCTGCTTAGCAGATAAATGTTTCAATATGCTGCACTGGAGCGCAACAACACTACAGAGCCACTGGAAGGAAGAGAAAAGTGCAGGTTAGCTCAGGAGGCAGCAGTGCTCCAAACCTCAACAGCTATTCCATTGTTCACCCAGCTCGAGGAAATCCAGCTGCCTCGCTGTGCTGCTGACTGCTCAGATGCAGCCTGGAACTGCTCTGGTGCTCACCTACAGCCAACAGAAAATTTTGTCCAGAGGTACAAAAGTGCAACCAAAATTACATACTGTTTATCTCTGTGTTGGGGACGACAGAGACGGGCTGAGATTAAAGGAGGGATAGGGCAGCAGACACATTTCCTCACTCCCAAACTCCTCCTTCTCTTCACTTGTTTAGTGCTGCAACTCTTCAGCTAGTATAAAACATGTCTTTCACTAACTTGGGCTTCTATCCAAACACAGTCCTTCAAATTGTTCTGTAGCATGCTGGAAAGAAATGCTGCTCTACCTCAGGTATAGGGAGTGACCTGCCAAAGCTGGGGTGCAGAGCACCTTTCCTTTTACACAAGGTGGAGGAAGAGCAAAAGATTTATTCAACATTTTAAGTTCCATGGTGGATGTGCACCTGCCACACAGAAGAATCCTGTCTAACAGAAGGACTTCATCACTGATGGCAGTGCAACATGCCTTCACTGTGGAATCTGGCCAGAAGTTTCATACAAGATTTAAACACT
This sequence comes from Scytalopus superciliaris, assembly GCA_013400415.1. Classification (NCBI taxonomy): domain Eukaryota; kingdom Metazoa; phylum Chordata; class Aves; order Passeriformes; family Rhinocryptidae; genus Scytalopus; species Scytalopus superciliaris. Next base: position 34,154 of record VXBX01008042.1, read on the forward strand.
AATCTGACCTTGATTTACATGTCCAATTCCATCCACAATAAAAAGCAGCCCAGAAATGTGATGTTAACACATAAATGTGTCAGAGACAGCCATAGACAATCAAAGTGGAAAGCATTTCCCTTCAGCTAGGAGATAAAGATAACATTTAGACAGAAAACCCTTGACTCCACTCTTAAGGACAGAAGACTTCCCTGAACTGTCAAATGAGGAGTTTTACATCTCACCTGGAAAGCCAAAGTGAAGTTTTAATGGGCAAGGGTGTCAGAGAGAAGACAAGCTATCACCTTCAGACATGAGTTTGAGATTGGTTTCCTAGACAACTGCTCCATCATGACTGAAATGGAAGAGGATCTTTGTACTAAAGCAACTACAAACAGAGTCCAAGCATTTGACTTCATTTACCTCCTGTTGTTCTGTCTGGCTGGCTAAGTGCTCAGTGTTCAAAAGGTGCTTCTGCAAGGGCTCCTCAGGGACCCCGTTACAGATCAGCTCGCCATCTCGAATTGCTGCAGGCGCAAGTAACGGGGGTGGAAGTCGGTACTGGGACTTTATAGCATCAGGAACCTACATTGCAGAGAAAGAAGATCACACATGAGAACAATTACTCAAGAATGACTACTTAAACAAAGTGCCTGATCAGCACTAAGCTTCGTGTTTGCTGCTTTCTCACCCAAAGGAACCCTGCAGACAGTACATTAGAAGTACCAAGGACTGAGTACTTTAAACTGATGTAGCCATGCTGAAATGAATAGGTTTTATTCCCATAGGTCAGGCATGGCTACAGTACAACATGGTGACTACAGCATAAGAGAAGTCATGCAAAAAAACCCACAAGTCAGAAGGGAAGCCTGTCTGGCAGTTTTCAAGCACTCTGGCAGCAAAGAGCAGCCCTGAATCTGACTGTAGGGCCTCCTTCAGAAAGTTTTGTGTCGTACCTTCTATGCTTGTGATAGATTTAAAGGCTTACTTGTAATAGCTGAGCCTGACTGTTGAAGGAAAAAGAGCTTCTTAAATCCTAAAGGTAGTGAAAAGTAACTGCTGACTCCCAGACCTCTCAGAAACACATTCATTGGGACCCCACCCTCTTCCTCCTTCCCCAAGGGGCTATCCCTAAGGGGTGTGCTGATTTCCCTTCCAAACTAGAATACGTATACAGGGATTTTCACCAAGAACTACTTGTTCACATGTACCTTCAAACCTTTTCTCTTCACTGACTGAAGAACTCTGCGATTCGGAGGATGTTTCTTATGGATTCGGTTTAAGAAATCCACCTTGACCACGTGCTGAGATATGGTGTCCTGGAACCGGTCAAATACGCGGCACCGATTACTCAGGGTCAGGTTCTTCTGGTTCAGCTGGGTGATCAGATAATGCCACAGGAGTTAGGGATCTGCAGGCCACTCTAATGTACCCTAAGACTTTCATAACGCCTCGCAGCACTGGCAGTACAGCATCAGCTCAGCTTTAGACTATTTGTTTCCTGCAGCACTAACCATTTCTGTTAAAGGGCACATTGCTGGAGATGAATACAAAAGCATTTACAGGCCGACTAAGCAGCATCAATGCTCTCAGAAGCAGTTTGTCTGGGCACAAGCCCTTTGTTTCAAGCCCCTGTTTCCTGAGTATTTAAGTCTCGAGTACACTGCTTTTCCACAAATAAAAACTCTCTCTTGGAATCAAAGTTTTTTGGGTTAAGCATGCAAAGAATTACTTCCCCAATTTGTAGCACTGTGCTGCTTTGTGTCCCAGTTCTGGAAGCTCATCTAGACCTTAAGAGTCCAGTCAAAAACTAAACAAGCTGTCAGTGAGCCACAATCTGAGCTGTCAGCTTCAGTTACAGGAAGGAGTTTCCCCATCTTTGTATCTCATTGCAGAGAGCAGCATCACATTCCTTTGCAGAGTGTGTTGCTTGCAGCAGAAGCTTTACAAGTGTTACAGGGAGCAATAAGAGCTCAGAAGCTGTTTTACATTTGTTTTATTTTGTCCTTTAATGGACCTGTCAGGTTCCACTCCAGCATCCAGTTACCACACTGCAATCATAGTCCTGCTTACCACCACGTGTTCTATGTGATTTGGGCACATCCATCTACCCAGAGGCATGGCAGTAAGGGGTGGCTCCAGACAATCCATGTGGAACAGGAGTGGGCAATAATCACACTGGATTAGAGGTGCCACTCTGCAGCTCCTGCAAAGAGAGAGCCAAATCTTATTCCCCATACAGAATATAAACAGAACATTCCAGTAAGCTTTCTTTCCCCACCAATTACTGTACTCTGCTGCTTGCACCAAAACTTAGGATTCTGATTTGTAACTTGATTTGCATGGACTTTCTGCAAGACTAACTCAAGGCAACAGCATTCATTTTGAGCAAATTCAGAGATCAAATGGGACATGTGCTTCAATAAGATGTTCTCAGAACAAGTCTCAAACTCCAGAAAACTATTACATCTGAATAACCAGGCTTTAAAGAAGTCTGTACACTATGACAAAGTTCTCAGTTGTTTGCCACAAAAGCCCACCTGAGTCTCCATCCCACTCTCACTCTGAGAGTTCCTGAAATAAAGGTTTCATTTTCACTGACATTTTGAATGGGGACTGATCTGTGCAGTTTTTTTTATGCAGCTATAAGAGCCATCAGTATTTTGTACTGGTTTTCAGATTTACAATTTCAGCACAATATTCCTATTTGCCTTGGGCTTATAAATCTCTCAGTAGATTTCTATTTCCTAAAGGTCACCTCCTCACTTACTTCCTTCATGAACCATAAACAAACATCTCCATTTACTAAACCACCATCACTTTACAATTTTTTCTTAATAGAAAAATACTGAAGACAAAACAGCTCAATCTTGCCAGTCTTCAGGCTACATTTTAAAACACACAGGGCTGCAGAAGCCACACCTACACCTGACATGGTTAAACACCTGTTATTTTGCAAAGATGATTATTCTCCCATTTAGAGGACTGTAAGCAAGTAATGGAGGAGAAAGGGAACAGGTCATCTACTTTTTTCAGCAAGAACTTTGTTATTGTGAAGGTTGCAGCTACACTGGACAGCTTCTCTGGAAGAGCCAAGTACCTGTTGCATGTGAAGCAGACTTTCACTGGCAAGGGAACCAAACCATTGTGGTCTAACTCGTGTTGTGCTTTCTTGACATTCTTTCCCGTGGTTTCTTCCTTTCTTCTCCTCTTACTAGTACCTGAAAGCAAATTTTAAAAGGCTTTGGGTTATCCACACAGCAGAGATTTGCTTTCTGGTAGATACACATCATAATCTTGGGCAAAGGCAAACAGAAAAGGCAAAGATTGCCCCTTAAGGAACCTCTATCAACCACTAAATCAAGCTTTAAGTGACAGAGACTGTCTTTAAAGACAGGTGTATTTTATACTCAATCATTTCAGTGACATCCTATATGCTTAATCACTACTTTGCTATTATATTATTGTATCATAAATCAAGTATTTTGACAACTGAAACTTTTTTTTCCCCCATTGATGACCTAGACAAAGGGGACAACAACAAGCATCCATCACAAGCACGGATGGAGGTGGTGGTCCCCACAGCTCACATCTGAAAGGCATCTGCTGTTGGAGGAGAGTCAGGGGTGCTTCTGTACCCTCCGCTTTCACCAGTGAGCATCACTGGAGCCACAGCTACCACAGAATCAAGGGGGAAAAGAGGCAAGATGGCAGCAGGACACAACTGCAGACACCTTCACCAACACTAGACAAGCCATTGCTCACCTGGAAGTGCTGTGGTGCAGGTCAGTTCGTTCGGCAACTGGAACTGCGTTGGGTTCCTTTCCATGGCAGCAGCAATAAGAAGCTCAAAGGGTCGCTTCAGCTGGGGCTGCCCACAGTCCATTTCTGCAATGGCAGAGTCATCATCCACGTCAATTATGTCCTCATCGACATCATTCTGTTCTGAGTTGGGGGTCTCGGTGCTGGCATTGGATGTGGGAGTGCCAGGCCGGCTCGCTCTCCTTTCCAAGATCCTGGCATGCGCATTAGCCCTGATGCTGCTGCCAGACCTGTCCAACAGGTCTGCGTCACTGGTGGGGGAGGTGGTCCTTTTCCCAGATTTGTCCACCAATCCATTTACCTGCCCCAGCTCTTTCTTCTGTTCTCGCTTCTGCACGACATGAATAGGCAGGCTTATCACGGAGGTCACAAACAAAGCACATCAACCTTGACAAATATGTGATTGAAGACACACAGCATCTGAGAACGCTCAAGCTACGCACTGCAACTGAAGTCATTAAAGCCTTGACCTAGCAAGAACGGTTTGATTGCAGCTAATGGACAGGTGACAGAAGAGCTGAAGGGAACCAAGCATGGGGAAGAATGTTAGCATGTGTCTCTCCTTTCAGGATAGCCATGTCTGAGTCCAGATCAGGGCAACATTTCACAGCATCTAGTCCTAAATGCTTGACAAATCGGACAACTGTTTACTACCAACACTGAGAAACTCCATGGCAGACTGTTCATTGTTGATGCAGTCTATTAACCCTGGCACTGCATCCAAACCCATCACGGGCTGAGAAGGTCAGCTTGAGAATACAAGCACAATATACAGAAACACTCTGCTATCTCCTGAAGACAAGAATCTTGAAAAAGGTGGGCAGGGAGAGCTGCAGCAGAGGGAAAACTCTACATTGTCATCACAATGAGATCCATTTTGCAAAAGGAAAGGAAGCTGTATGGCCTAGGATGGGCAACTGTGCACTGCTCCAGGGCCTGACAGCATTGCCCGTGTGGAGGAACCAATCTACTCCATCACTAACACAGCCTGCAAAAGGAGCAAAGTGTTGTCAGGCAATTTTTAATACAGAAAAGTTGAGGAATTCTTTTTCCTCTCTCTTTCTATTTTATTATTTGTTTTTTGATTTGTGACCTTCATTTTTACTGTTGGCAGATGGCAGAACAGTACCCTGGAAACATAACAAGGCAATCGCTTCAGGAACAAAAGGCTGAGCACACAGTTTTCTTCCAATCTGTTTTGGGTGTCACTTCAAGGGAACAACAGTTGCTAGAGAGCTTGGTGCAGTTTCTAAACCCTCTGCTATGCAGCCTTACGTGGTCACAGCAATAAGATGTTTACATTGTGCAAGACAGCTTCCTGGAGAAGGAGCATCAAGGCAAAAAAAAAAAAAAAACAAGCCACAATCTTGCCCAATCATCTCCTCCCCATCCTGTTCAACAGCCCAGGAAATCATAACTCACTGTGATTTCACCCTCTGCTGATGTGCAACTGCTGTGAAGTCACACTTCTAAAAAACACACATTAACCAGAATCACAGCCCCGATGCCAAAGCTGCATTAACGTGATTCCTGGTCTGCCTGTAGACAGCTCACCTGCTTGAGCACAGGAGCCATTCCCATTTCCTCTGTGCCTCAGCCCTCCCTCCTTTCCAGAAATGGAGGGAAGGGAAACAGTTTAAAAGGCACAGCTTGACAAGAATATATCAGGCACTTCAGTTTTAGCTCCCAGTACCAAGGTTAAAAATATCATGAAGGTCTCATCAAGCCCTCTTAGTTTTCTTTAAGCCTGTTTGTAACAAAGCCCTTTGCAACTCTGGGGGGGGTATGCACACGTTCAGGGGAGAGGCAGGTCTAAAGCAGAGGATCCAGGTTTCCAGTGGACAGTCAGAAGGGCAGGGACCATGTCTGTTAGGAGAGGCTTTACCTTGCGGCGCACGGTGCAGCGGTGGCACATCCACTCCCCCGGCGGCAGCATTTCCTCGCTGAGCGGAGGGTTGCTACAAGAGAAATACAAAGCAAGGCTTTACTGTTATTTACTGTTATTTCTGGAACTCTTCTCACGTACACACAGCCACAGTCAGGGCAGCTCTGCGGGTTCTGCTCCCAGGCACTTCCTTTTATTTATGGTGAAGCTCCCTGGATTTGCTCCCCCATACATCCACTTAGCCAGACACCTCCAAGAAGCCAGCCTTCCATGACTCCCATTTCAGCTCCACGCTTTCAGAACGCCCTTAGAATTGAACAGCAAAGATAAATGGAAGATTCGCTAGTGTGCAACATGCATACCTCCCCCCCAACACCACACCTCCTTAAATAACTTGATTAAATAACTCCACATAAGACTGCACAGACTCCTGTGCAGCAAGCACAGTCATATATCCAGGCATTTCCATCCCTTGGATTTGCAGTGAGCCCAACAGAACAACCTGCCATGAAGTCTACCCACCAATTCTCATGTACTCCACCCCTGGACACACTCACTTAATGGTGGAACCCACTTTCTATCTTAAGACAACCCAAATACTCTTAAAAGTGTCACCATATACAGCTTGCCTTGGCTACGAAGCACAGGATACATCCTACTCGTATGGATCTGCACTTACTATAAAAGCTGTATCACAGTGAAATGACATTCTCTTTTTGCTGCTAGAAATAAACCAAAGCAAATTAGATGAAGGAGTAAGGAAGACTATTTTGAGAAACACTTTTCCTCAGTAAAAGGCAGAGCAGCATATGTTAGATGATACACTTTCCTTGCAGATCCTACTACTAACTCAAGTACTTTCCAACACCTCTTTATCACTAAGATTTGTTATTTGAGCAAACTGCTGACTGTGGCATGGAAAGTGTACCTGCTGGCAGAAAAACAAGCCATTTACCATGCATTGTGGCTTAAGACAGTACTTTTTAAAAGTTCTGCCTTCTTTTGCTAGAGGTAGCTGCATAGCAAGTCTGCTTTCTTGGCCTGAATGCTCAGATAAGATGCACTACTGTAAGATGCGGAAGCTCCATTTTCCACTGACTGGGAAATGGATTACAAGGGGTCCACTGGGACTGACAGGGTCACAAGGGGACCAGGCAGTAGTGCAGCCACACCAGCAAGGAGCTTACAAGACTGGCCCAAGAAGCTACACTGGACAGCCAGACTGTAGTTCAGGAGTCTCTATACTGTTTATTGCACCTACAGACAAACATCAAACCAAATCCAAGTTCAGCTTTCCAGTCTCCAGCCTTGACAAGGCAGAGAGGATAAGAACAGTATTTGTTGGCCAGGAAGAGCTGTGCTTTGCAGCAAAGGGAGAGGCTGTCTTCCTCGAGAATCTTGCTCCTAGCACAGGGAAATGGCACAGGATCCCAGCCCAGGTTCCCAAGCCTGAACTGTAAAAACAAACACGCTTCCTTTGTTTAAAGAGAGTCCCGTTGAGCCTTGCCCCGAGCTCGCCAGCCTGCCAGGGACAGCCTCTGCAGGTACTGCAGCCGTCCGGGGGCACGCTCGCTCCTGCAGCACTGAAGGAAGAACACTGCAAGAACCAGGCTGGTAATAACCTCAGCATTTCTGGTGTCAGGCTCCAGGGAATTCAGTAGAGCCAACACATCTGGCAGCCATTTTGAGGAGGAGTGCAGGGTTTCAGAGGCCTCTGTGTTCCAGGCGCTCCAGAAATGCAGCGCTCTACATATATGCACTAACATACCTGCAGCTTATGTTTCTCATTTCCTGGAGGACTTGGATGAACATGGGATCAGGCCCTAGATGAGAGCACCAAAGCCTCTGCTACTGCCTGCTTCACACAGAGCCTCAAATGCTTGGCTGAAGCAGTAACTCCCCCTGCCCCAAACTAATCTTTTGCTAACAGAAGCAGGGAAGGGGGAGGTGGAAGGAGGAGAGTAACAAATGATCCCCGTGTGCTCGCTGCAGCATAAATCCATGCTGAGTTCTAAGGTGGATCCTGCAATAGCTCAGGTTTTACTCCTGCTAGAAACCGAGCTCTTAGATCTGCAGCTACAGCAAGTACGGATTCATCTGACCCATTCCCCTCTCCCCTCCCAGCACCCCAGGGGAAGAAAACCCACAGACTTTGATTTGTTCCCAGTGAATTTTCACCCTCTGAGGCTCCCGACGAGCGTGCCTGAACTGCTGGGAACACGCCTGCCCCATTCCGGCGCGTGCGGCCTGCCAGGGATCCACGAGCTGCCAGGCGCCTCCGGGTATTTGCTTTAACTGTTACCTCAACCTTACGCATTTTACAGCAAAACAATTAATACCACGGTGAACCTTGAGAGATGCCTGGAAGAGTCAGAACAGGTTTCTTCTCAAGTGTGGATTTGAGTATTGTCCCATTTGTTGTGTTTGAACTATCTGCTCCACAGCCATGAAATCCTACATAAGCAGTACTAGTAAAGAAGCATTTTAATGAATGCTGCTACCCAAAGGCCTGTGGAAGGAGGGGGAAGATTTGTTTCAGACCAGCAGCAAGGTTTCAGCACTCAGACAAGCCTCCTGAGGCTTTCTGCTCGCTGTCAGGGCCTAGCTGCTATAGCAAGTGTATTAAAAGACGGATTCTGCTTCTCCTGGTTAATGAACTGTTCATCAAGGCAGCTCACCGTGCTAACAAAGACTGATGAAGGCTGCTCCTGCACTGCTGGCCTCGCAGCAAGCACAGAGCATTGCCTGGGTCTCAGCAGAAAGCCAGGGAAGCGCTAAAGAATGCTGTTTTAATTGACTAGGTATGACCACATTCTTCAACCTTTTACCGTAAGTATAAAAGAAACTGATTTTTAAATCTGAACAAGATACTTGATCTTCATAAGCAAGGTAAGAATTAGCACTTTGGCAGGAGCACCACGGCCCCTTTCTCTCTATCTTTCATAGGTTCATTAGCATGCACAGCTCCAGCCGTCAGTGTTTGCTGCCAACAGGACCTGGAATGGTACAGCACCAACTTTATCTTCGGATACAACACATTTCCTTTCAACTACACACCAGTCAGTTGTGCTTTTTGCTACAATTTCATTAAACCTTCATTTCAGAAAGTTTCCCCTTCTGTCATCACAGGCAACAGTGGTGGCCAGTGCTCTTGTACCTGGAAGGTTTGATGTGACCCAAATCGAATCTGCGCAGCAGAACATGGTTCTGGATTTAAGACAAAGACAGCCTTGAAAAAACACAAGCTGACTTACAAACACCTGGAAAGCAAACTCATACAAAGCCTCTGAAAACTAAAGGAGATGTTTATCACTGCCTAGTCAAAAGTCACTATACTGACATGAAGTCACTTGCCATAATACCAGTCTCATGGTTTTTTCTAGAAAAGTTTAGTATCTCCTGAAATTCATCAGATGTGTTGTCAGGCATTGCTTTGCCATGGTCAGGACACTATGCAAATCCTCCCTTAAATAAAATTTAAACGCTTATGATGAAATAAAAAAAAAAAAATCTTCAAGAGTATATTAGGAGTTTTTATCAAGCAAATGATAGCATGAAGCCACTTAGCTTTTCAATTTCACACTCTGGAGCTCTCATACATCAGATGCCTGTTGTTAGTCTAAATCCTGTAATTACTCCTCACTTTGCTGACCTCAATAAATAGGTAAACAAATGCTCCAAGGAATGGCACCTTCTCCAATACAAACTGGGCCGCAGCTCTCAAAGGAACCAGTTACAAGCAGACCTGAGGTTATTTACACACAGCATTCCTGGCCATCTTGCGTCAAAGGCACGCTGACACTACGGAGAGCATGCTCCGGACCCACCAGGATACAGCCAGCTACCAGCTGGGATAATGGTGGCAGGAAAACAAACCAGTGTCTGCTGATGCTTTCTTCAATAACTTCTCTTTCTTTTCAGTTGTTTTCAACAATCGGACTTAAATATTTTTTTTCTGTGCAGGGGAAAATAGTGACCCCATGAAAATGTGCAGGCAAACACATTTTTCCCTCTCAGAAAACTTCTAATTAACTTACCAAGACTCAATGACAGGCTGATAATGAAAGATGCTGGTTACGTTTGCCAGTTAAAGGAAGAAGGCTTTCAGCTCTTCTATCGGACTCCTATTTATCCCTATGATGGATAGAGCTACAGCTGTTCTACCAGCTTCATAAAGAACAAGGCTCCCTGGCTTCCTACAGCAGGGCCTCAATGGCAGCTAAAACAAACCAGGAAACCAACCTCACTGTCCGTGCATTACAAGAGCCCCATTGAGAAACAGGGAAAGTTGCATCATTTACAAATTCAGCTCTTTGGAACATTTTACTGCACCCAAGTTACACATTTCTGCTCACAGCTGCTCCAAAACCAGGCTGGAGGAGGACACCTGGAGCCCAGCACCCTGAGCCCATACCTTGTACAGAATGAAACCACACCAAACAAGCCAACAGCTGCAGCTCCCTTTGAGTTCCTCCCCACTGCAGCCCCCTTACATTCCTGTTGTACACTTGGATCAATGCAGAGCTTACTCTTTTCTGAAGACAGAAGTCAGACTTCAATTACCTCAAACATGGTTATTAGCAATACTGTCAGCTCTCTCTTCCACTAGTGTCAGGATTACTCCTCAGTGCAAATTAGTCAGTGAAGCCTCCAAGTTCTGCTCATTAACATACATAAATCATGATACTCAGCTGTATCAGGAACAATCTTCCTGAGGATGCCAAAGATTTCTCAAGCACCAATGCAGAGACCACCAAACTTCAGAAAAGCCCGGAATAATTTTTGTTGTTTACAGACCTCTAAGCATGACCTGATCACATAAAAACTAAGAGAGTTTCAGGAACTTTATGGTCTCAGGCTCACATATTTTATAAGTTTCACCTATTTGAAGCCAGCAGTGCAATTCACATTAAATACAGAGCCTCAGCCACTATACTTCTACCTGTGGTGCAACAAGCCCTGAGGGAGCCAGTGAAAAAAGCTTGACAGCAGCCAGCATAACTTTGTTTACACTGAAGTTAAAGTCTTGAGCATGCATATAAAAAGTTCTAAATTAGTAACATCCAGCAAGGAGACCTGGACACCACCAAACAGGTCAGAACATGATTATTTTGGCTGCCACTATACAAGGAAGGGAAGAGAAACGACCGTTTCACAGGTCACCAATTATCCCATCATCTGGAACACTGTATCTGCTTAGCATGCATCTTTCCAACAGCATGGCCAGAGCTGGAAATAAGGGTTCAGCAACAGACAGAGAATAGAAGCAAGACAAAAACACCATTACACGGGCAGATAGTGAGAAGCAAGATGCATGCAAGAAAAAAATAAAGGTATACTAGCATTCTGTCTATATGATGTTACAAGAATGAAGGAAGACTTGAACTCTTACAAGTTTAAGAAGTAGAACCATTAGATATTCCAGATGCCAAAATTTCATTCACTGTGTGCTTATTCTACCTCCTAAACCAACACTGCAAGGGCTTGGCCAGCAGTTCCAGCCTCTGGCAGCAGTACTACCACGCTCCAAAGAACCAGGTACCATTTCACAAGTCTGTTGTGAATTCTGTGAGTATCCTGTAAATTTCGAAGCCAGTGAACTTATTTACTTGTATCCTTCATCAAATTGCTCCTGCTAACTCTCATCCTGGGAAGAGAAAGTACAGCCTCATGGAAGCAGGTGTTACCTACCTTACCTCAACTCCCTTCCTGCCTTCACTGGGGGTCCTGCCTCCTCCCTGTGCCCTCATGCACAGACAATACTGAGGTTCATGTGGAATCAGAAAAGTTTCCTCCAAAGGCATGAAGGAGAACTTTTTTGCCTCCAACCTGACAAGCAGGAGAGTCCAATGAACTGGATAAGCTGCATGTAAACATGTGATCACCTGATGTAATTACTTCTATTTATAGGAAGAACCTGGCCCACAGAGACCATTCCTCAGACAACCTGTTAGTTATTACCCTCATTAACTGACAAAAAAAATCAAAGGAAGTATTGCTTCTTAAGATATTAAATTTCCCCATCTATATAAAAACATATATATATATGTTTATATAAATATATAAAACAAATATGCATTAAAAAAGTGTATAATACCACCCGAACTATAGTGAGGTTTTTTGATTATTATTTTAAAATTAGTTTTATATTTGAGACATATCTGCCTAAGGAACCATCCCATCCAGCTTTGTATCTATAAGCAGAAATCAGGGAAGTGATAGGGAGAATTGTTGACTTTGAAAAATGTGGGTCAAACACAGAAATTCAGACATTCTGCACATCCTGAGTCCTGTTTCTTTCTGAAGTATCGCTCATGCCTGTGCTGCAGACAATAGTAACAATAGCCTGAATTCAGTGTCCAGGTTCATTATTAAGTGTTCAGATCTTTATAGCACTGTCTTCTTAACAGATTAGAAGTCATCTTCTCAAAGCAGGATGACACACAGGGCAGCATCAGGGAAAAGAAAGAAAGCTGAGGAACAACACAGCCCTGGTGAGAATCACTTCATCCAATTTTGTCTTTAAAGAACAATAAATGAAGAGACATCTCTGGTGGGAAAAAAATAATCAAAACACAGGTCTGAGAGGTTTCTGAGAAGTGAACACATTCAGCCCCAGCCATACTGAACGTGTTCAAAGGAGACAGGGGTGAAAGGACAGAAGCAATAAGGTGGAAAAAAGGAAAGCAGCACATCAGAAGAGGATGAAGGACAGATTCATAAAAGCAAAAGCATGAATTTGTCTTCACACAGGCACAAGTGAAGTGTAATTCTGACATCTACATGCGGACTAGGCTTTCCCAAGAATGCTGGGGAAGAGAGGAAAAAAGAGCAGAGACAGAAATAACCACCAAAACCACCCCTACGAACAGGGTACACATTCTTTTCTGCCTTTTCCGGATCACCTTCATATCGTGCTCCTGTTGCTATTCTAGACGGAGATCACTGGAAAGTTCACATGATGCCGTGCCCAAAGTCAGAGGCTGTACAGGCAGGTGTTTCACACCAATCACTAGCGCTTGCCAGAAATTCAGCATGGGGTTTTCAGCCTGCTAAATTGTATCCTCGGGCCACTGCTTTCTGCAGGGTTCAAAGTCGGTAATCTCCAGCTCCATCTAGTTTGCTTCAAGTGACTCGTGCAGAGCACACGTCAGCAGAAATGGGTTAGAGTTGGGTTCAGGAGCTCGATTCCCCCCAGCTGGCCGAGATGCTCTTTGCCTTTTGTGCTCAAGATCTGATACACCAACAGGAACAATGATTTATATATCTTTTTTTTTTCCCCCCTTCATTTTTGGCTATAGGGAGCATTTACTCATACCCTAAAAAGGTATGTGATTGCATTACAACTGGTATCTGTCAACCCCTTTATTAAAGGGAAGCTGCACCACTATTTTTACTCAGCTTACAGAGTTACTGGATACTGCAGCATTCCTTCGAGGAAGCTGGGCAGACATCTAGAGAGCAATGGGGCTGGAGACAGCATAAATCGATTACTGTAAGACAGAAAAGCCAACTCTGACAATCTGTGTCACAAAACCCACAAGTTTAGCCAGTAACCTGACGTGGCAAGATGTTTTTGCCTACACTCCCTTCTTCAATACCTTTGTAACAAAGCCATGTTATATCCCCACATACATTTGCATTTTCACAAGTCCGAGCTTACTTCCTGACTGGTTTAAAAAAACAAAACCAAAACAGGTACATCCTTCTCACATGATTTATATTCTAACAGACAACACTTCCTAAATATTCAGACTGTGACACTTGCTTTCAGGGAGATACACCTCTTTCCTGCTCTGGCAGTAACTGTTCCCCTTCCACCACAGCAGATTCCTGCTATTTGCCACTGAGTCAAGGATTAAGGGCTCCAGAGCACAGGAAAAACTCAAGAACCTGACACATACCAGTGAGTCAGTCTAGCAACAAAAACAGTTTAACATCCAGCGGTGTGGGTCAATAAACAGAGGAATTGAGGTTAGTGTTGAAAAACTGTTTCAGTATCGGTGCTACAATGAAATCTCGAATTGACTCAGTCTGTCCTACATAGGGAGCCCTGCTCTCCTGCAGGTGTGCCTCACACCACAACAACAGCATCCACAACCCCAAGGAGCTCTGTTTTAAGGGGGAAATGCATGTTTAGTCCCAATTCTTACTATAAATACACAGTTCTGTCACTGATGACTGTACAGGGACACTCCCCACCCGGGCTGTCCTTCACACCCGCAGTAAGAGAAGTACAGCCGGATGTCAGGCATGCCAATCATCTCTGCTTCCCTTTTACCACCCCACCTAAAACAGCACCGGGAAATGGAGAAAGAGGGAAGAATTAGGAGCATTATATGATCTGGTGTAATAAACACAGTAGCCTTCCCGTTCCCAGCTATCAGATCCGCTGGCTGGCGGCTGTACAATCTTAACAACACTGAGCTTGTATGTGATAAAAAGACAGAAGGAGAGCTAAAAGAAGGTGAATATATTTACAAGATAATTCCAAGATCTCCATAACAAACAGTCATTAGCAGATTAGTATTATGAATCTAATCCAATTAAGAATTTCCTTTGCAAATGCCTGGAGGAGCTGGAATTCCTCTGGGAAGACCTTTCCACGTTGTGAAAGGCTCCCATGAGTCATGCCTGCAGGCTGACATACCAGGAAAGACCAGCTCAGGAGCAGCAGAACAAAGCAGTGAACCCCACCTCAAGCAAGCTGCTGCATCCTCCTGATCCTGAGGAGTCAACTCAAAAATGGACCCCGCAGCAGCACAAAAAAACCCAACAATAAAAGAAAAAAAGTCTTTTCAATTCCACAAGTCCTGGTCAACATTAAACTGGCAATTTTCCAAGCCAAGGGACAAAACAGCAGAGAACTTTCCTTATTCACAGTCTTGCACTGTGCCCTTTTAAATAGTTTCAGATCAATGCAGGTGTTTGACACAGCACCAGCCCAGACAGCAACCATGTCTGAAGGGAAAGCTTAAATTAAGCAGTTCAACATCCCCCTCCTTGACTTTAGAATCCCAAAGCACTGCTCCTACCACTCCTGGCTGATGCTGGAATGGCAGCAGCTGACCCATGGCTCAATCCAAATGCCCAGCTCTTGCCCGTGCTGCAAAATCTGCTCACACAGTTTAACACATCCATGCACACAGGTGAGAATCCTGGTTTGCAAATCCCAAAAATCACATCAGTTCATCAAATCCTTACTGTGAATGGTTTTCTGGTGCCCTCAGCTGAAGTCCATAGATTTAGGCTGACCTTATCTGCCTTTGCATAGAGAGATTTAGGACAAAATAAGGAGAGTGAAAAATTTCACTGGCACAACTTTGCAGAGCAGAGCTGCCAAGACTGATCATGTTACCACATCTGCAGGCACACGCACGGTGACCCTCTGCAATTGCTTCCTTTTGCCTCAGGATCCTACTCCCGCTGCAATGCTACCAAAATATCGGACCAGAGATACATAAAAACAAAAGTTGGTGGGTTTTTTAAAAAGTTCATACTTAAACCAACATTGTTTTAACTAAGTATCAGTTAAGATAGCTACACTTAAATGAATACTGGGAACAACTTACTCTGACCTTCAAAGTGCAATTACATAAACACTAAAGTAGGGTTTTGTCAGTCATTTACTGTAAAAAAAACCCCAAACAAACAGAAAGCCTCACAATAAAAACTTCCTGCACTTAAACTACAAGCTTTTTTGAAGCTGTTATGTAATTCGATGTACTGAAAGCCTGCTCCTAGTTACTATTAGGCATGAAGTTTGCCTCTCCAGCACCTTCCTGGACATCCTGCTACTCCTTTGAAGCAGATGACGTTTCGACCACTCGAAGATTCACCTGAACCCCCCGAGGCACTCTAAGATGACCATTATGAGCAGGATTAACTGAGACAATAGGCAAGCCATTGTTTAGCTCCCCCTCACACAGAATGCATATTCATGTAAAAAAACCAAAGCTAGACCAAATGCCAAAGATAAAGCAGAACATGAATAAGGTGGGGAGTTATCGATGTCCTACCAGCCAAACACAACTTTTCTCCATTCTTTGTTTCTCGTTATGTGACTCATAGAAAATATGCAAAACTCTAGCTTAGCTTCCTCCGCTGCTCTTTGCTCTGTTACTCGTGTTCTTCGACACCAGCCCTTGGTGAAGACTGCCAAATCAGAGGGGAAATGAGCCAAACGCTGGAAACACAAACATGAGGAGGTGTTGCAGGAGGTTTGCCGGAGGTGGCAGGCCCTGGTACGGACGCAGCCTCTCCCAGCGCAGCCGTGGGGTGAACCCGGCAGCTGGGAGGAACCTTTCTGCTGGGCAGTGCCACGGAACTGGCACTGTCTGTTTACATAACTGGTCAGCTTTAGGCGACTGAGGTCACTCTGCCAAGCCAGCAGAGCTGCACAGCCAGCGGCGTGAGATTTACAGGAGGGACTTGAACCGCAGCATTCAGCGAGGCTGGCGCTTTTGGGCTGCTCCAACCAGAAACTCAGGCAGGGAGACTTCCAAAAAAACAAAAAGAAAGAAAGAAGAAGGAAAAAAAAAAAAACAAAAACCAAACACAAAACTGTTCTGTGTTGGTTCTCCCTCCTGTTGTCACTCCCCTCCCCCAGCTTGTTAACTAAACTTTTCCTCTCCCGGGGATCTTTCTAATCCTCCAGTGAAGCTGTAATGAATTTGCAACATCAGTCACTTTGCAAACCCGCTTCAGTGTGAATCAAGTTTACTACAAGCTCAAGAAAACACAGGGAATTCTAACAATCGCATAGCCAGGAGGAGGATATAAATGGGAAAGAATAGAAGTAATACTGGAAAATTGGTTTTCAATCATGTAAAGAAGGAGCATGCACCATCCCCAGGGGCCTGAGCTAAGGCAGAACATCAGGATGGAAATACACACTAAGCCATTACCCAAAGCAGCAGATTATGGGCAAACAGCAGAACCAAACACCAGCTCCAGAGATAAAGATCCCACGTTCTGTTTTCAAGAACTACTAAAGACCCAAAAAACCTCTCTCCGTAAATTCAAACCTGAGGAAGTCACCTGACTGTAACATTAGTCCAAGTATGTTGAAACTAAGTATCTGGAAGGGATTTTACACTTTCCCGTGTCCCTCCCACTATGCCCAGTTTATCTGCAGACAGACCCACGGACTCTGACAGTACCTACAGCAGCTCTACACTGAACTAGTGATCCCAAAACTGAGTTGTGGGAAGAGCTGACACCCCTAGAGATGAATTGGGAAGTCACTTCCACCCACAGTAATTCAGTGTGTAATACTATCAGACTTGGAAAGTTTTGGCCAAGTGCCTTCTGTTTTCCACAGAAGACAACAGGTTTAGGTACTAAACTGAAGTTAAGGCAAACTGCTGAAGTTTGAGGGCCATTCACTTACCTAACAAAGCCAATTTACTTGCTAAAGGTTTAAACAATATGACAGAAGAGAACCTTTTCTATGCAGGAAGGAACAAAACAAGCTCCTGGGCCACTGAGCTGGGTTTGTCTCCAGCCAAGTGTGTGACTTGGGCCGATCACACCTCTGCTACTCCTTTTATAATATGGCCTCTCCTGTACATCTTTAATCAACTGATTACAAATCCTAGACCAATTAAGAGCTGCTTTTTTCTTTTATGCTGTATTGATAATAAATGCAAGCTGGTACTAAGGCTTACAATAAATACTTAAGGAACAGGTTAGCTGTCACATAAATCAGTTAGTGTGCCTCAGCAGTGCTATTCAAATGATTAAACCAAGCCTTGCATTACAGCTGTTATTCTTTAAATAAAAAAAGGAGGCAGAAAGGAAGTTGCAAGTGCTGCCTTTATGCCTAAGTTTATATCCAGAACGGAAGTTTACTTTAAGCAAGATGTAGGAGGTAAAGGGAAGAAAACACAAAACACAAAGCCTGAGCATCCCTTCAAGACAACCTGGGTCAAGTGAAGGCCATGGCTGAGGGTCGGACCAAGGTCCTGGAGGAAGGAGATAAAACCAGGCCCAAGCTGGAGGCCTTTAAAGTGAAGCCTTTCCACATTGTGCCACCTCCAACAGCAGGGCCTGGGCTACTGTCAAAGGGACCACCTGAGAGAGACCCCAGGAAAGGAAACAAACAGAATTGCCTCTTTCATTTCTGTTCTGAACAGTAACTAGTTAGCCAAAGACGTAGTTTTCAAAAAATAATTACAATGCAATTAACTCTGGTACAGCCAAAGCTTTGCAGGTATCTGATTTACATGATTGTTTCCCACTTGCTAACTACAAAAAACTTGCCAAATGAAGCCATGAAATTCAGCCATGCACAAAATGGTCTCATTTACAGTCAGGTTTAACTAGGACTCAGACTCACTCGACAGCCTCAGTCACAGCCCTTCCACCTCAAACGTGAAGTTTTAGCCGTCTCTCCAGCCTCACTAAGAGAAGGTTTGGGATGTGCCAACCATGCCCGGCAGAGGGAAAAAACACCCTTAAATTATAGCTCATCAAGAACACCGGGCAAAAAATAATGATAATTAGTATCCTCCTAGTAAATATTAGAGGATCTGCACTACCACCAGTAGCACTTCCTCAGGGCAGGAGGGATGATGTCATGGCTGCACACTACAGCATTGTCGGGTTTGCCTGGCTACACGCTGCTAACGGGACACTCCCTGCACAACTGTGACCACACACTCAGCCTCCCTGCTATCAGCAACCAGTTTAATAGGTGTTCGGAGAGACCTGCAATTAGCACAGAGATGCAGAATAACCATCAAACAAATGAAAATCAGGGGGGAAAAAAATTTCAACAGAGTAAAAAAAAAAAAAAAACAAAGCAGAAGCGACAGCTGTAACAGGGTGGCAAACAAAGCTCCAAAGCATGAAAGAGAGAAAGGAATGTGGTTAAAAAATCTCCCCTAAGGAAGAATACTCTGTACGCCCGAGCTCCAGCTGTTTGACTTGCCCTGCTCCCTCCTCCACTCCATTATCCACTCTGGCTGCGCTAATTTAACACAAACTGCCCGCCTGTGTCAACTGCTGAAAGGGGGGATTTGGGCAGAGCAGCCTCGGATGTGTCCAGGCCCCGGGAGCAGAGAGGGAAGAACTTCGGGGCGGAAAGTTGAGGCCGCTTTTGGCGGGTCGCTTTGTGCCAAGAGCTCGGGGAGCTGCGAGGGGAGGGAGGCAGCAGGAGACATTCCCGCTGCAGGCTGCGCTGCCTCGAGCTCTGCTCTGCTGCCACCTCCACACGCACCTCGGCTCCCACCCAGCACCCAGAAAGCTCTGCCCTCGCCAACAAAGCCACGCAACTCCCAGCCGACAGAGCCCCCGACAGCCCCCCAGCTCACGGCAGGCACCCCCACGGATGAGACAGGCAGGTCGGAAGAGTCAGGAGGGCGGAAGAAAAGGAGGGAAAGGAATAAACCCGGCCAGTGCTAAAGTCTGGAGGCCTGGATTTCCACAGGGGAAGGCATTTCCACGTTTGAGATACTGCGGGGAGCGCTGCGAGGGTTTGGAAGTCACATATGCAGCCAAAATGGCGCTGAGAATAAAAATATAATTTAAAGGAAGGTCGCCATATTGTAAACAGTGAGGCAGGGAGACACAGAGACAGCAACCTCCATTATTCCCAGCAGCTGCAGCAGCACGGAAGCGCTGGGAACGCCGGGCCTGGCGCAGAGACGCGGCCACCGCCTGCCCCTCTCCAGCCAGAGCCCTGCGGAGGGTCCCCCCCGAGCCAGCCACGGTCGGGGCGGGGGGTG
>VXBX01008045.1:0-36819 GCA_013400415.1 Scytalopus superciliaris
CCCCCCCTCTCTGGTGGCTTCGGCACTCGCCTCCGCGGGCGGGGCCACGCTTGGAGGGGGGCACCTTGGGCAAATCACAATCCCTTTCAACAAAAAGTATTGAGACCACCAAAGCCAGTGGTATTGCAGCCCATGTGCTAATAGCTGCCTGCTCTTCAGTGACTAGTGTGACCAAACATTTATAGTTGCAACAGTATTAGTGCTACTGGTGTTGGAAGATACTTTAAGCTTTTTCCAGTTGAGGCTTCTGGTACAATGATGGGTGTGAAAGGTGAACTGATAGCTCTGTGCACCTACATTTGCAACCATGCTGTCCTTACTAAAATTAATTCACGTGGCCAAAATGATGAGGTATTTCCTGCTGGGCAAATTCCTGTTACTGGTCTCCCACAGCCTTTTGCAGTATGTGCAGTAAGCATTCCATGCAGCTTCTGTGTGCTTTTCAGCCAGCTTAAACTATCCTGTCCTGTGCTGCCACAGTAAAGAAACTGAGATTGTAGTACGTGTCTGAGGTTTTCATCCTCTATTTTTCCTTCCTCTGTGTTGAACAAAGTCAGGATAAAGCCCACGAATTGCATGACCAATCTCAGTTCATTAGCTTAAGTTTCTCCTTGACTTTCACTGATATATTTTTCATTATCTCATTTAATCTGACAATTTAACAATTATTAGCTTCCCTCAGAAGCTGTGTTGACAGTCATTGAAATCTTTATTGTTCATGAAAGAATGGACCAATATTTCAGCCTATTCAGACTATTCAGCCACATAATGAGCTTTCTGATGAAATGGAGAAGCTTTACTTTTGAATAGGTCCTTGCTCTAGGCTTGTGTCAAATATATACTCAGTCCTTTACACTGAGATATTAATCTGAAGTTATTTGGTTATCTCCAATATCTATAAAAATCTAATGATTTACAGAACTTTTGTTCTATTGCTGAAATATAATAATAATTACTCAGTAAGAGAAAAAAAAGTAAAACAATGTGAATAGAACATTTATAAAAAGGAAAAGAGGTTTAGTGAAATACAGTTAAATGGAATAAAAGGTATGCTGGTGAAGTGTGTAAACACCATAAACTGATGGAAATTCAGTTTGGTAGGTGTTATACATACCTCTCAAAAAGTCAAATATGCTGCTATAAGACACTGCCTAAGTTCTCATTAAAAGATTTGGCCTTGATCTTTAAGATCAGACCCCAAGAGGCTATTTGATTCCAGTTGCAGATGTAGTCTAGCTTGCATCTATTTAATACTTATATCCCTTTCCAGGAAAAGAAATCTGATTACAGGGTTTTCAACATCTAAAAAGCATGTAGTAGTAAATACTGTAAAGACAGGAGTGGATGAGATGAAGAGCACTAGAAGCAGTGCCTTTGTTAAGGAAACAGCTGTACACCTTGACAACTCTCATCTCTGCTGACACTGTTGTCCAAAACTTGAGTCACATCTAATCATACATGTGATCAACCTAAACTTTTGGAAAAGTTTATAGCATAGAAGCGAGCTGAGAGATGTCAAGGTGCAATGACGCAAGGTTTCACTGGAAATAGTTTGGAAGAGGCAGATCATATTTTACATACTGGGCAGTGTAGACTTCAAAGAACAGATTCATGCCCAAGTAAAAGAAGTTAAAGACAACATAAAAATGATCAGCTTGGAAACAGATTTTAATGATGCCCTTTCAGTAGGATGTGGTATCCTTCCTGCTACAAACTCTGCACACTTACACTTCTGGCTCATTTTCAACTTATCACTAGGCTGTACAGCTTTGCTTGTGGAACTGGCATAAAATTTTAATTCCCTGTTAATCCTAAAATATGGCACTACCACCCATTGTTTTTTGGAAATGAAGGAACATTTTCATGAGGTGCAGATGCCAAAATAAGAGGCAGGAAAGGGTTACTGTGAAAATGGGTGATCACACTCCTCACTTAGATTAGGCCTTCTAGAAGTAGGCAGAGGATTTTCCTAACCCTCACAGGCAGCTTTTATCCCTGGACATTTATCCTCTGAAGCCACTTTGATAAAAGTTCAGGCCTGCTCTTCTAAAAGCAGTACTGGTCCTCTAAGACCAAACTTTATAATGCACAACTCTCCCTAAAGCATAAAGCTCTTGGGTAGGTTGAGAACGAGAAGGACTATAAGTGAGGCTGGGTATCCAGGGGAATGCACTGCTTAGAAAAAATTGAATAAAGCCTGCCTTAGTTAGAAGGCTCCTGCAGCTCTGAAGCAAGCAGTGCAGGCAGCACTGCTGCTTTGTGTCATGAATGTAAATGTCCCTTAATTCCACACTCAGATGCTGGTGGTCAGTTGGGTCATGTCCTGCTCTCAGAATTTGGCCAAGTACAAACATTTCCTGGATTTTTTTTTTTTTTTTTTTTTTAAATTGAAACACAGGTAAGCATGAAAAAATGGCTATGTATCAGTCCATTTTCCTTCAGAATTAGAGCTCCTTTGTTAGTTTTCAAGAACCTGACCATGTAAGATTTCCCTGTCTTCAAAATGTGGCCATTTGGCACATAGCAATATCTCTGTGAGTTCTCCAGCTGGCTAATCTCAAAGAAACTGTTAACTTACTTGGTGCCTGTCTCTGACCAAACCACAACAAACTGTGCCCCATACCTTATGAAAGAGATGCTATAATAAAAGAGAGTGAATGACATTTAGCTAACTGTGTCAATAGAAGCCTCCACATAGATATTGGAGCTTACAGGCTTCCAGTCAGCACTGAACATGATGATCTTAAGTTGCAACAATTGCATCGAAGCAAACACTAGAAATCAGGAAGAGGCAGTTATGGGAATTACTTCCCTTACCTGCCAGCTGTATCAGAGCACACGTTGTACCTGCACCATCTGTGGATACAGCTTCACTGTAATTTAAAATATAAAAGCCGTCATATTTTTCTGTCAGGATTCAGGACTCCCCAGTGTACACTAATACGTAAAACACTTTGTTGCTATAAGGTCCAATTGCATGTGCACATATGTCAGCCTTTACTGAGGCTCACTAAGTCATTGTCAGGCAGATGTTGTTTTGGCCAGGTGTGCTTTTGTAGAACTTACATCTGGATAAATTTCCCAGAGAGGATTTTTAAATTAGAGATGGGCAAAGTCAAAAGGTTTAGAGGTTCAATTAAATAAGCAGCTAAAAATCTGGATGCTTATCTGAATCAACTCAATAGTTGCAAAAAAGGGTATAGGCCTTATAGAATAGACAAAAATGATATTATTTTCCTGCTATGATAGCATAATAAATGTGTAGATCACTTTAAATCAGATTTTTGCAAGATGCAAAGTTTTTTTTCAGTTTTGCACAAAGCTTCAGGTCAGTTTTATTTTAGCCAATTTTCCTAGTCCCTAGTTTAAAACCTTGTGGACCATATTGCATTCCATTTAAACTAGATGGAAATTCTGCCGTTATTTTGAATTAAAAAAGGAAGTTTTGAGCTATGTATCTTACAAAGTATATCTAATGCAAAAACCAGAAACTCTGTATAGAAATAAGGCTTTAACTTGCCCATATATTTCAATTGGATAAATAGGACATTGCTACCAATACCAGTGGTTTGAAAGTCTCTCTCATTCCTTTGTGAGAGAGCATTTTATTTGTAATTTGGGGGAGTTCAGTAAAGTGCCTTACTTTTCTGCTGTAGAAGACTGATCTAAACAGAGAAGCAAATAACTTTTTGATAGAGTTTTACTTGGGCAATTTGGAAAGTTGGATGCTGTTTTCTGTAGAAATGCTGTTGTTTTGGTTTTTTTTCCACAATGAAATAAATATAAACTTACCCTTTCACACACTAAACATTTTAAAGCTCTTCACAGATTGGAAGTGATTTTTCCCAGGCAGTAATAAAAGCTTAACCTGGTAACTGGAATTGAAAGAATAATTCACAATGGATAATTTATTAAATAGGTATTGCTTATTTCTTTATGTAAAAATATTCTCCCAAAGGATACAAAAGGAGGTGATGGAATTTTCTTTCAAGGTTAGTCAAAAATTCTTTTCAAGTCAATGGAATGACAAAAAGATTCTCTCCATTTATCAGTTAGTCATGATCCTGTGGTGGTAACATCTGATAATATTGCTTCTTTGTTAGTCCTTTGGTAATTTCTAAAGTAAGGCCAGCACTTTTCCTGTGACTTTTTTTCCTTTAAGTGAAGAAAGCTGCCAGAAGATACATTTCTTAAAAGCATGTGAGAATTTCACACACAAATATTCTAATTCACAAAATTACTTATTGTGATATGCTAGCAAATATTTGCAGAATATTTTTGTAGACTGGAAGCAATTCACTTGGAACCACTGCCAATCAATCAATTGGCTTGATTGGAATGTGTAAAAATACAATGACTGACATGAAGAATCATTAGAAAAAAATTTGGAAACAATATAAATATGCAAATAGAAATTGCACAGTTCTGTGTGCTTTTAGCTACATTCATACCTGTTCAGAAGGGCATAAACAGACATCATAGGACAAACTTTATTTTGCTACACAAGTTCTTAAACATCTCAATGCTACTACTACCACCTTTCAGTTTGTGTATAGATGATCGCAAACCCTGTAGACTTTTCTCATCTGACAGATATACTGTACTGTATATTTCATTACTCAGGACATCAATGCTGGAAAAAAGTATGAAAGAATGATTTAGGTTGGAAAATACCCCCAAGATAATTGAGTCTAATCTTTGACTGATCAACACTTTGTCAGCTAGACCATAGCACTAAGTGCCATGTCCTGTTATTTCTTGAACACCTCTAGGGATGTTGAATCCACCACTTACCCAGGCAGCCCATTTCAGAGCTTAGCCACCTTTTCAGTGAAGAAATTCTCCTTGCTGTCAAACCAGAACCTTCCCTGATGCAGCTTGAGGCTATGTCCTCTCGTCCTATTGCTGGTTGCCTGGGAGAAGAGACCAACCCCCACCTGGCCACAACCTCCTTTCAGGTAGTTGTAGGGAGTGATAAGATCTCCCCTGAGTCTCCTTTTCTCCAGGCTAAACAAATCCAGCTGCCTCAGCTGTTCCTCATAGGACTCACCCTATAGACCCCTCACCAACTTTGTTGCCCTTCTCTGGGCTCACTCCAGCATCTCAACATCTTGTAGTGAAGGGCCCAGAACTGGACACAGCACTTGAGGTGCAGCCTCACCAGTGCCAAGTGCAGGGCGACAATCACTTCTCTAGTCATGCTGGCCACACTATTTCTGATACAAGCCAGGATGCCATTGGCCTTCTTGGCCACCTGGGCACATTGCTGGCTCATGTTCAGCTACTGTCGACCAGCACCCCCCAGTCCTTTTCTGCTGGGCCATTTTCCAGCCAACTTTCACCCAACATATAATGACGCATCAAATTGTTGTGAATATTTGAGGCTAAGCCAGAAAAGATTGAAGGACTGTAATATTAGACATTTAATTCCCAAGAACCACTTTGCCTTCAGATGAGGATATATGTCAAAAAGAGCTAATGTACAGGGTCATTTTGAGGATAGAGATTAGAGATGCAGTCACATTGGTCAATCTGCAGCTGGCAAGGTGCTTTTGTGAGTTCTGTTTGCCTGTTAATCGGCCTAAATCAGCTGATGTATTGTTCATCCTACAGCTGGACGTCCATTAAGCAGCCTAGCTAGATCTCCACAAGAATTTTAAAGATTGCTATTAATGCTTCATGCAGGAGGTAGAGAGAAATATATTTTCCTCTCCTGAACGTCACATTTCTAATCACTTTGCCAGAACTCTAATTCCTTCCTTACAAAAGCTCTGTGAAAAGAAGTGAATAAGTAGGTGAAGAGCAGGTTTCAGTTACTAGCACCCAGGAGCAGCTAAGAAAGATCTGCAACCAAACAATAGTCGGAATAACTTCAGAAAATTATTTTATAAGATTTGCTTACTAGGTTAACTAAATTGCTTTAAAACAGTTTAATTGCAATAAACCTATGGTTAACTATTTGTTAAACATGTATTTAACATTTCAATTGGCCAGGTCTGTGTTTTAAATTTATAATAAATTACAATAAATTATCAAATGGTTTTTGGGCTTTTTTGCCAACAGCAAGTGCCGCTGTGGTAATTCCTGATTAATCAGGATGTTAGGTTTTGAGAGTATGTTCAATAACCTGCATTTGATTTTGATATTTCACTACCCATAATGTTAGTTTTCTCATATTTTTTCTGCTGTTCCCAGAAGCATGTACTGAACTGTGATGCTTAGTTTGGTGGCATAGTGTTATTAGTAACTATATATATATATATATACCCACAGTTGTTACGATAGGCAAAGACAACTGTATAAAAAATTATGCCTGTGTTCTGCTACTGAAAAAAATTCACCAATTGTATTTGCTTCCTTTACAAAATAAAATATTGTTTATTCTTTTCAGAGTTGGCCTTATTTTTACATAAAAAGTGAACTATAAGATAAGGATATATTTTCAAACATAAAAGGATTTTCTTTATCTCACTTCCTGACACTCTGCTTTAGCTGTTTTTTTCTGTAAAATAATCATTTGACCTTTTAAATTACTAGAACTGGAGATAAAACATCACAGAGCCCTTGGAGCTGGCAAACAACTGATCAAACAATTTTCAGTTGTTCTATCTGTATCTTAATGTAGTGAAATGCACAATAGAGCCACATTTGAACAGCAACATTACCTTCTCTCATTCATGTACACATTTTCTCATGGTCACAGAAATCCTTGAAAAACTGCCCTGTAAATATATTTTTTCAGAACGTTATGAAAAAAACCCCAAAACCAAACAAAATATAAGAACTTAGTCATTAATTTAAAAATTAGCTCAACCACAGATCAATGTGCACCTGTTAAAATAATTGTCTCTTTCTGGTATTTTCTATATAATACTCCTTTACTGTCTAATGCAGAGTAGGTAGATCAGCTATCTGTTTAGCAGACCTGATGGCAATTAAACTTGATGAATAGCTGCTGTGATTCCAAGGTATTAGTCTTTGCTTCTTTCAACCTTGCTATTGATATGAATTTTCCACCCAAACACAATTTTGTAGAATGTTGTGGAATTTGAAGACAGCCAGAATATGTTGAAGAAGACAAAATGAGAGTAAAGGTCATAGATATCCTTTTAAAAAGTTGAATAAAAATGAATTGAGGGCCAGCAAGATCAGACAGAAGAACTTCATCTTCTCTTTTACCAAGCTTGGGTCTTAGTCATTGTCATGCAGTGACAAATTTGATTAGACATGCTGGCAGTGTGGCCAAGATGATTCAGGTCTTCCTCTTGTGACAGATTCCTGTGATTTATGTTACATGCAAAATTTTTGCAGCATTACAGTTTAATCATGGCAGATATGTGCATTGTATGATAATATGCACTGCGAAAAGGGCATGGACCACTAGGGGTCTGAGCATGCACTCAGATGTGTGTTATTGTCTATCCATGCAACCTCCAAAGAAGTTTAAAGGAAACACCTTGAGACTTGTGTGGATTTTTATTAAGCCTGTGCTGTGAATTGATGGGGTGCTGGAGAAAAACAAACATTGGCAGAGAAAACATGAGGTCTGCTCTGCACAAGAGCTCTTTATTGACAGTTTATGACATAGAGTTGGAGTGGCCCAATATTGCTCTTATGACCTTTGCCTTCTAAAACTTACAGGCATTTTGAGACTTTATTCACCTCTTGAGGACCTGCTGGCCTTGTCATTGCAGGTTTCTTCTCAGTGTTGTTCTGAGAATTAATCGTGAGCCCTGGAGACAATTACAAAATCTTTTTGCCATCCCTTGACCTAAATTTCTGCCAGCT
Organism: Scytalopus superciliaris; assembly: GCA_013400415.1. Lineage (NCBI taxonomy): Eukaryota > Metazoa > Chordata > Aves > Passeriformes > Rhinocryptidae > Scytalopus > Scytalopus superciliaris. The sequence goes on from VXBX01008045.1 coordinate 7,789, forward strand.
TCACTTTCCTAATCTGCACACAGACCTACTTCAGACTGTGACAAGTTACACATGGCAGATTAGTAATGGGATCTACAGTTAACTAAAACTTTGAGCTGGCACCCAAATTCCATAACCATATTGGCCCAAATTCAAAATAAGTTACAAGAGAGGAGAGAACATATTTACCTTTTCTTTTTTCTTTTCATCTTCCCCAGAAGTAAGCAAAAGTATTACAAGAAATAAAGCTGCTAATTCTAATTTCTACTTTTCTTGAACTCCTTTGGTTTTTTGTTCTATGTTAGTTTGCTGTTGAAAACTAAATTAAGATGACTAACTAATCAACTAAAAGCCTATACATACAGATCTTTTAACAGTGAAAAAATTAGTATGGTTGGTTTTGTTACATGTATGAGTATTATATTGGTTTACAAAGGTATCTCCCTTGATCCCAATATATCATTCTATATTGTGTTCTGTTACATTTTTGTGGTAACTTTCTTCTGAATTTTTCTCCATATCTTAAAGAAAACTGTTAATAAAGTGGACACTGAAAAAAGATTTTGGCTATATACTCTAAAGCCAAGAGCAGGCAAAATGTAAAAGATCAAAATGAAAATTAAATTTGCTTCAAAAGAAAGCCAACATTGCTACCACACTTCACATTATCTAACAGTGCTCATTAAAACAAACTTGAACAGAGCAGAAAACTAGACAATAAGTACCACTAAGTTCTAGGGCCAATTTTTCTCAGTGATCAAGTTCTTCGAGAGTTTGCAGAGATTAAAGGCCTGCAATCTCTTTTCCTTATCAAAGTCCCACTACTGTGCCTTGCCAAATCTGCCTTGAGAACCAGAAGAGAAAATACCCTCCAAACAGTTGTATCTGTAGATTCCTCAACTTGGACTTTTACTCAAAATCAGTATTCTGCATTTCTGGGGTATGGTCACATTTTTGCATCTATTTCTAAAGTTCTCAAGTCAACTTTGATGAAATATATGTCTGTCGTTCAAAAGAGCCAATAACATAGAGAATTTCGACCAAGCTGTTGAAACAGGTCAGCCAAGAAAGAATAACAGGAAAGAAGAACTTTTGAAGTATCAGTTCCTGTATAATAATAAATCCATACTAGCTGTAGCACTCATTTGCCTTTTATTTCTTGCCTGCTTCCACATTACAATATTTGCAATACAATAAAGTTTTTTTTAATTGATGAGTACATATATGATTGTTTGAACCTGTCAAATGTGATGAATTACAAGGGAACAGTACTATATACACTACTTATAGTTCATGTAGGACAGTACTTGGTGTCCAAGAGTGACACACCTAAAAAAGCTTATGAAAATTAAGATACATGCAGAATCTTCTTATTTTTTAAATTGAGGGTTTAGCTAAGAAATCATTTCTGTATGTATAGTCACACCAAATACTTACTTCATGAATATGTCACACTTGTCCACAAACACACACTTTTTTAACATTTGCTACATCCATTGGCAAAGAGTTCCTCAGCTGATCTATCCATCTGCACAAAGTGCTTCTTCTCTGTTTGCTTTGATGATCCTTCATTGCAATATTCAGAGTAATAGTGAACAATTGAAAGTGAACAATTTTTAACTTCTCCATGCTAGTTTCAAGTTTATTGGTCTCTTTCATGTTCTGCCTCCTCCACTCTATTTCTGTCCCAAAATGCTTTTTTTGTTTTGTTTCTAAGGAAGCCTTTCTTTGCTTTGATTCAATCCTGTCCCCCCTCTCTGAATATTTTCCAGATCTACTCTGTCTGATTTTGAAATTCAAGGTGTAAGCTTGATTTACACAGTACTATAATGAAACAGAGGATAAGATGATCTCTGCATAACTCTTTATTCATGGTGTCATCTAAAATTTGGGGAAATTGTGCCTTTATGACAAGATATTCCAAAGAACTACAGTAGTAATGTTGAAAACAAAACATTAACTCCAAGTTTTCACTTTGGGTTTTGTTGGTGGGTTTGTTTAAACATTTGCGTGCCTGGTTCTTTCCTTTGGAGGCTCAAAGTACCTAATTTAAACAAAGAACTTGGAAATATTAGTGAGTGACTATGAACCATTCTGGTTTGGACTTTGAGAAACTGCATATTTGAGTGGAGCTCAGTATAAGTCTGGAAAAAAAAATCACTACCCACACAAGAAAATTATACCACATGCAAAAAACTTCCACAAAACTTCCATAGCACTTCAATCTTCTTTTTTTCTCTCTCTCCCTGATCATGTTATTAGCTTCTGAGTGGCATGGTAAAGTAAAATCCAACACCAGCTCCAGCTGCTCTTTTTATAAGACAACAATTTGGGAGTGCTTCAGCCAGTAAGCGCCAAAATGTTCCAGGGATCAATAGACACAAATGCTTTGCTTTTCATGCAATTCAGAACACAAGAAAAACCTTGCTTAGGGAACTTCCAGGCCCTCCAGACTGTTTAATTCTACTATTGCTACTTTCTACTGCCTGCATACCTCAAAGGCAGCAAATTAATCTTATGTGTGAGCAGATAATGGCTGAGAGTCTACTAAAAAGAACCAAAAAACTGCTTTCCAAGGCAGCCTGTGAGAAGAAGCAAAAACTGCAGTGCAGGAAGACAGAAACAGCAGGCAACAAAGCAACAGCAGATGTGGGAGAAGAGGAAGAAATGAAAAAGTGGATTTGGAAACATGAGCAAAAGGCAAGGACCCAGACAACAGAGCAGGAAAACTCAATGAAAACCAAGAAGAATTTTTATAAGTAAGGGGATGCAGAGTCAAGACATCAGAAGAAGTAGCAACTTGGCCACGAGAAAAGAAAAAAAAGAAAAAAAGAAAAGAAAAAAAAAAAAAATACATACCTAAGATGACAGAATGCCCTACTTCTGCAAAAGGTGGAAATTAGGTTGTCATTGGTCTATAGGATTCTTGGCATACATAAAGGAGATACTGAAAGGAAAAGCTGGTGAAGGACACACATTAGGCATACAGATGTGAACTCTGATGAAAGGCCAGGAATCTGGGCAAGTTTGGCTTCTCAGGCTGCAGAATCAATGTGCAGTTCCTGTGCCATTCCTGTCTGGTGAAGTCCTAAAATGTTCTCCTAATCTCTATGGGAACAAATACATACAGGAGGTAAATTGTTTTGGGAGAGAGGGAAGGTGATCCACAGCCCAGTGAACTCCACACTAAGATCTCCTTCATTGTTCTATGTCATAGTTCTGTTTTCTTCACAACACTAGGAACAATTAAAAACTATGCAATTAATAAGGTGATTTTATAGCAAATTCTTCAAGTTATTAAATAAGGCTGTGGGTGAGTAGAAAAGAAAGTCCTGCACAACATACAAATTCATGTTCCTTTCCAGCAGCTGTGGGAAGATAATTTAGGAAGAGAGTACCTCTGCCAGTCTGTATATACCGTGTAGATGCCTAATTTTGCAGCAGTGTCCAACTTCTCAGTATTTACTGTAGCTGAGCCACCACAGAGCACAGAAGATGCTGACAGGGGCAGCACTGCACTCCATGTTCTACATGCAGCAGAGCTAATATCTTCACATGGTAATTGTGTGATTGAGAAAATTCGTTTGATTGCCTCACCATAGAAGTTGACTTGATGGTACCTTGTCCACAACACTGCTTGCCTTTAGCCAAACATCCATTTATCAAATCATACACATACATAGACACCAGTTATCTGATGAAACCTCTGAAATATAAAGTGCCAGACAGTAGCCTTCTGCTGCACACTAAAAAATTACCCAATATTTTTGTGGCTGGAAGTTATTGAAAATTATAGGAAACTACCAGCATAAAAACTACTTTCACATTATATAGAATAATTAACTTTTCATTTCTGAAATCTTCAAGAAGTGCTTTCTTGAAGTCAAGCAGCCTAATGAACTTCAAGGCAAAAAATATTTTTCATGACTCAGAAGTATTGTGGAAATGCAACTGAAACATTTAGACATTGCAGTTTCAAGTAGCTGGACAGCATTGACAGCTGGACAGCACTACTGCCCTGCCAAATGTCTTTATTGAGTCATAATATATAATTTTAGGAATGATTATTGCTGTTAAACAAAGTTGGTTATGAACAACTCAGTTTTCCAAGTATTGATTTTAGTAACCTAAAATGAATGTTTATATCCTATCATCTGATGCATACATTATATTGGCTTATAAAACTTCTGGAAGAGCCTTCTACAGCTAAGCAGAATTTAATCATTAGGAAAGTATTTCAAATCATTAAAAAGAGCATATGTGTCTTGGAAAACTTGATATGTGGAATTCTAGTGGAGGGAGTGGGAGAAACAACAATATTTTACTCATTAAATAACTTCTCTGATGTCGTCTTCTGAACTGTGCGTGGATACAGAGCAGTTCACGGAAAACACATTTGCATCAGATTCCAGGAATTGGATTCTTTTTAGTATTCTTTGATGGAAAAAGAAGGCTTGGCTGCTTACCAGATTATTTGCTCTATGATAAATGTAGAAGTTTTACAAGCTCTGATGGATTGTGGACAATCATTCCTGAGAAATTTGATCATCACTGAGGCTATTGCAAAAACTGAAGAGATGCTACTGGCTCAGTAAATCCTATAACTGAGATGCTGATGTAGAAGTTGCATGAGAAGACTAAGGTTAAGCATATTTATTAATAGTGAATAAGAAATTCAATTACATACGCCCACAGCAAACAAGGTCTCTTGGAAATAGCATGACAGTGGCACATTTTCAGATCACTTATCTTGAAGCTGAGACTATCAATTGCCTTGCTTGAAGTACACTAAACTGATAGAGGCTCTACAGTCCACACTGCTTCCAGAGTTTTGTTTGCACTTCCCTTTCTGTCTCTGATATCCTAATCTTTTGCAACAAGAGTAAATAGCTTCTCTTAGCAGTAAAATAGGGAGGGGTGTTATTTTTGTTTCACTAGTTGCAGATTTACTGAATGGTATCTATGTTTCCAGATCTCTGCAATGATACATAAATTTGGGCAGTTCATTCCAGTATCAGAATTACTTAATTTCCATTTAATGCTGATTTCTGTCAACGTGCTGTCCTGCACAGGTACAAATCAGCATACTTACTTCAGAATGGAAACCTATATACAGTGCTAGTAGTGCAGTAAATATATGTGTCATAGTTTGAATCTTCATACTTTTACAAAAGGATATTCTGATGGTTCATGCTGAAAATTGTTTTTATCAGTGGGACTAATAACAAACTTTGCTTCCCTACCCAGTACCACACTTTGAAAAATCTGGAAGGTATTTTACATCTGAGATTTTTCTCCCTCTGCAACATTTTGACTGAAATGGAAGTTATTGAGGAAGTAGGTGGAATGACAGCTTTTTGTGACAGAGATACAGACAGAAAACTTAAGTTAATAAGACATTTCCTTAGGAAAATTCCAGCCCCTTTATCTCTCACTGACTGAGTCACTTTTGCACAAGAATGTTTGTGTTTTCATTGTAAGCATTTAGGCCCTGTTATCCTCATATCTCTTCTGTAAAGATTTACCTTCACAGTGGAAATTCGTAGAGAAAATAGGCACCCTAGAAGTGATAGTTTTGCAGTGGAGACTGTGTGGCTTCAGAGGAATGGTTTGCAAGATGCTGGTTGAGTCTAGAAGTGCAGAAAGCGATCAATTCCTCTGCTGAGTCATGATAATAGTGCATGCTAAAGCCCTACACAGAGAAGGCAGTGAGGTGGAGTTTCCAGCTTGATTGTTGGGGATTATTTTAAGTAAATTTAACAGATAGATCCTAGGTCCAACCAGAGTTCAAGTGGGCTTGAAGTGTTTCACTCTGGGTCTTACAGGAAAAAAAACCCCAAACCTAGATGAGGTGTTATGAGGGAGCAATTATATATTGACAGTTATTTTATAACTAATGAAATTCATGTGTTCATGTTCTCATCACACCTGATTTGAATTCTAGCTACCCCCAGTGCTTCTGACACAGTTTCAGTCTAGCCAAAGAAGGTAATAGTATGTCTGGCATCCATGCAGCTAGTATTATCATCTTATGGCAGCATAGCTGACATAACTAAATTAATTTGACTTAAGAAATCAGAGAAGTCTTGAACTGTTGTCTTGTAGATGACAAACCAGTGCCTTATCAGCTAAGCTACTCAGGTCCAGTCTGCAGGACTCTCAAGTGTGATTTCATCTAAGTAATGTGTTGCTGAGTCTAATGTCAAATGGATCTATCACATTACAACCTTTTCTAATTAAAGGAAAAGAAGATTAAATGTATATGAACAGTCCCTTAAAAGGCTGTAGTAGACTAATAGTCAGAATTTTTCTAACAATTTCAAAGTGATTTTACCTTTATTTCTTTGAGCAGAAAAATCTTTTTACAGGATATATGAAGATAGGGCAGACTCTTCTAAGTTTTCTAGCAAAAGTAAACAGCAGCTCAGTGTATAAGTCTCTCCATCCATTTCACTGGTTCTATTAGAGGACTAATGTTTAAATTGCACCAACTCAATCACACTCGAAGTCCCAGTATTTCCCATGGACTGGCGATAGGCCTAAAGGTACAGAATTTAGAGCATTAAAGATTTTGAATGTTGATGAGTAATCCATACCATGATTATGTCAGTATTTTAAGAAAAAGTGCCATGCAAGTGCAGTACACCTCCTGAACTGCTGGATTCTGGTCATCTAGACAAAGTTAGTGCCCAGACATTAAGGCTAGACTACCATTTGGCATCAGAATCAAAGACTGCCTTGACCTAAAAGTGCTTTTTAAAACTATATGTAACATACTCCTTGGTGAGTGTTACTTCTTTCCAGTGTCAAATCCTTAATTCCTCTCTTTGACAGTACATTGCCTAAATCCTTTTCTCAAGGGGATCTAGGCACTGGGAACCATGCCTTCCACTGGAAGCTGCTGGGGTTTATGCTTCTCTGTCACCCTTGACAATGTAAAGTGGGGTCCCAAATCACTTGAGCATCAGATATAATAAGGTAATGCTTCTAGCACTCTAGATGTCTTAGTTGTGGATCTTAGTCCTGTAACACTTTCAAGTATAATAGATATATCAAACATTAAGGCATCTGTGCAAGGAAAATAACCTACCATATTCTAGTTTAAAAAGAAAATGAACAACAATAGCAGAAGTCCCTTGTTCAAAATCAAAATTGGAGCACAGATTAATATCAGACTTTAGAAATAGAACTGCCAAAATAGATTATGTCATCATCTTATTCACAGAGATAAAGAAAATTAGGATTACATATTTTTTACTTCAGCAGGCTAGTCCATATGTTTTCCAAATTACTAGATACAATGGTAATCATTGTGGATTTTAAAATCCTAAACTGAAATAGTGAAACTCATCCTATCTTAGATGAACACTGTAGATGTATTTCACTGTAGCCATTGAAAACTACTTTTTCCTAACAAGAATTCATCAAGCCTTTTAATTTACTTTTTTTTTATAAGAGGAAATGTCTGAATGTTTATTTACATATACAAGCCAGAAATTTATTGACATGCTATACAGAGATTTAGTTAATTGGTTTTTGCAAGTGTGTGATTAATTGCATTTTTCTAATTTTTTTCTTTTTTCTTTTTTAATTTGTCACCATATTCACATTTCCTCACTCAGAAATAGTATCTTTTGCTGAAATGATTACATCTGTCATTGGAGTCCAGCACATCTTTAATTACTACCAGATCTTCAGATATTTTCAGAAGATTCTTATTAGAAAGATCATCAACCATTTCTATCCTCATTCTCTAAAGGAAACTTTGAGCAGACACTCTCACCCAATAGTAACATTGACACATTAACTTTCCTCAGCCACCTCACTTAGACTACTTAGTCTGGCTCCACCACGGCTGGGAGCCTTAATCAGATATCATACTAACGAAAGCTATGTCAGTAATGATGTCAGATGAATGGTGGTCACATGGCAACAGTCTCATTTGAAGCAAACAGTGCCACACTTGTTTTTAGGCTACTTTATGACTTGGCTGAAAAATGACTTTGTTCGCAACAAAACGCCACTAATGTATGAGCTGTTGCCATAGGATTTTAGCACGTCTACTATTTTCTCAACATTCTTTTAATATACCTAGCTGGACAAACAGTGTAAAATATCATTAAACTACCCATATTATCAAAGTCATCAATCAGCACGCAAGCTAACCAGGTGAAACATTGGCAATCCTTTCTGCCATTTCAAAACCTCAAAGAAATGGTATTATGGAAAGCATATAAGGGAGAAAGTATTTTAATTTTGCACTCTATTTTGGCTTATACCAGATTCATACATACAGGAGAATAGGGAGACTCAGTCAGCTCTCCTCCTAGGTCCCAGAAGTCTGTTTTTCCTTTCCCTGCTCGGGATGTCAGTGGGATAGTGGGTTATACAGAGGGCAGAATAATGAGACTGAGCAGGAGGGAAGCATTTGCCCTCTGGCTCCACTCACACTGCGACAAAACAGAAGCCTCAAAGTCTTCCATCACTGAGGTAAAAATACCCCTTCCTACTTCTCATATGCACAGTTAGTGCTCTTACTCCCACCATGGGATTACAGGCAAACATGACTTTTTTGGTGTGAAGAGCTGGAAAGACCACTGGTTTCTCAGGGATCCTGATGATGCTTGGAATCAGACAACACCAACACAGCAGTACAGCTTTGTTAAAAATCAAAGTCTAAATGACTACTCACTGACCTATACCTAGAAAATATAAATATCAAATTCACCTACCAGAAATTCCTGTAATGGAGAAAAACTGTAAGTAGCCACGTCCTGAGACAAGCAGCTACATTTTCCTATTACTGTCACTCAGCCCACAGTCTCTTGGTCAGCTTAAGATAACAGGCTGCAGCTGCTCTTGAGAAGCAAAATCCCCACATCACTTTCCACTGCTCCTCCGTGGGCCCTGTAGAGCAGTTAATGGGTAAGGGCTGCAGGACAAGCCAGAGTGGGGTGGCACTGCTTTGTGACTGCCTGGGTCACTAAACCAAGCATGGATGTCAGGACTGTGGATGGGAATCGCTGGATAAGCAGGAAGAACAGGAGTACCTCTCAGTGACATTTTAGGTTTGTGTGGTTTATAAATTCATCATGAAGCTGTGGTACTGGCTTGTAGTGAGAGCCTGAAATCCAGATGAGGTTGCAAATCTCTCTGTCTGGTCTCTAGTGCTTATTTTATTTAAACTTGTTGATCAGGAAGGTGGTTTAAAATCATCATGTTTATCCAACTGGGGAGCAGGAATTATGGCAAAAATAACAAAGAGAAGCTAATGAACAAACCCCTGAATTTAGGGCATTGAGTGGTCAGAAAAAATGTGAAAAGGTATTTCAGTAAAACTGTATCACAGATGAATGCGTGGAAATCAAGAATCCTCAAACAGGAAGCAAGAAAAAAACATTCAGATATTTTCAGAGAATTACTCAGTTATTCCTCACTTCTAGGAAGAGGACGGGGACTAGAAATGCATGATGTTTCATATTCTAGCATAAAGGGAGAATTAGAATTTTAAGTAGTCCGTGACTCTGGAGCCTTGTTGGAATATACTTTGGATTAACAGAAAAGTCTGAAAAATTTGTCTTTTAAACCCACAGCTAAGCCTTTAGCAGTGCTATTATTTTCTGTTGCCTTCTGGCACCATTTAGTAAGCTCCAAATGAATGAATTCTCTATCCATTGATATATAGAGGGGGTGTGGGAGGGAAATGCAGCCTCTCTGCACTGAACAACAATATGCATGCTTCTCTTACCTTCCTCTCTCAGCTCCTCTGCAACATAAATAGCCTTCATTAAGATTTCACATTGTTAACAAACAAACAAACAAACAAAAAAGGTATGTTTCTACAGGGCATTTGATCTTCAATCGCTTTTTTACCTTTTTTTACAGACCATGTGAAAATTTTTGAAGCCCAAAAGGATCATTCTTTCCCCCTAAACCAGCACAGAGGCTCATTTAACTAGATACATGTTGGGCCTTCTGACCAGCACAAAGTCCTAGGATGCAAGTTGAGCATGCATTGGCTGAGAGAAGTACTGTGGAAATCAAGAAAAGAGGATATGTGAACTAGAAAAGCAATAGCAATTGATATCTCACTTAAAAGTGTTTAAAGAAGGCATAATATGGGCTGGAGGAAATGTTACCCAAAAACTGCTGAGAAGAGGTGGGATCTGACCAAGGCAGTGAAAATATTATTGTGAATTCATATGAGCTTTGGAAGGTTTTGATTCAGCTCTGAGAGAAGGAAGATCACTAACAACTCTAATAAGGTTGGCTTTGTGAGTATTCTCACAGGTTGCTACAAGCAAAGGAACACCAGTGGCTCTTTTTTTGGTTTTGAAACTAACCCATCAGTACTTTTTCTTAAATAAAATACTTTTGTCATCACTTTTTTTATCCTATACTTGGTTCTATGTGGCAAAGTTAGTGGAAGTAGCTGCTTTGGAACAAAATAAACAAATAACCAAAATAAAAAAAATACAAACAAAACCAAACAAAATCCCCAAACACCGAATCAAAGCCAACAACAACAACAACAAAAAGAAAGGCAGAAATAACCATATGAGGAGCAATAATAACCACATCAGGGCATGCCAGAGGTTTGCACTAGCACAGGATACTGTCTTTGACAACAGATAGTTGCAGATGTCTAGTAAAGAAGACAGGAACAGACATGATGTCTCTCCAGAATATTTTTCCACCTTCCATTAAATAGGAGTGTACATGTGGTAGATACAGGATGGAAGAACTTCAGCACACTGATGCAGGTGACAGTGGAAAAGGCTTTCATAAGTACATCTTGCATTCATTGCTCCAGCCATACTTTTATACATCCTGCTTGAACTTCCATAAATTACATAGCTAATGAAGGCTAGTGGAATTATATGCTGTCTACAGAGACAGTTTTCTTTCTTTTTTAATCTGACAAGCATAAAACAGGCTTGAAATTAGGTTTATGCTTATACAGTGAAGAAATACATAGAGTATTACTGATTAGCATGATCATTATTAGACATAGGTTTTATGTGATCACTGGCTGTTTCACTTGACCAGTACACCATATAAAAATTGCCTTTTAATGGAAGAATACTGTACAGAGACCAAAATAGAAACTGCTAAAACAAACAAGATAATTATCTAAATTTTATAATATCACTCATAAAACGTCTGCCTTTTCCCTTTATGAGCTTGATAGATTAAATTTAGGGCAGATGTTTCATATAATTTACTCAGAAAACAGGAAAATTATTTTAAAAAACTCATAAAACCTACAAAAACACAAATGAAACTAATCTAAAACATATGCAGTCTACAGATTTAAAGGAAAAGTTAGTTATTCGTGAAGCTATGGAGGGGGATGCTTAAGAGAGAAAACCATCTCTCCCACACTTTTTATAGTATCAGATATTCTGAACTGCTTTGGACAAACAGAGGACCATCTAAATTTAGGGTGCCTGAGGTAGCTCTGGCTACTTTCCCAAAGACAAAGAAGAACTTGCAGAAACACAAGCAATGTTCCTCAGTGCACAGAAGACAATCTGTGGTATCTTAATTGAAGTACCTGCTGTAATATGAATATGGAAGAAGAATACCAGGTAAGAGTAGTATACGTTATTTATTTGTGCACTGTAAAAGGAGGAAAATGAGCACATGTAATGTCTTTGATCCTTCAAAGAAAAACAACCTCTTCACTGTTGAGAGTTAGTGAAATCAATTTTTTTTTTTTTTAAATGGAAGGTATTTATAGTCAGACAAAGAGATGTAGAGGCAATGTTCATGAACATTTTGAAAGATTTTGTTCTGAAGCCTCAAAAGTCTCCATGCTGCAAAACTCAATTTTAAGGACAATTCTGCTACACATATCCCAGGGGGAAAAAATAAAATTAAAAAATAATTTTAAAGTGTTTGTGCACTGTCCTGTTATAAACTTTCTTAGCCTGAAGTCATCTGTCAGAACAGACAGTTTATTAAGCTCTGTGTTTTGAGATCCAGTTAAGAGAGCATAAGGTCTGGCAATGCAGCTGGCAGAAGGTCTGTGAGTGCTGGCAAGCACCATTTTTGATTCCTCTGTGTAGTGGCAGTTAGCTGCTGTGCAAGGTAAAGAGCTCTAATTTTTGGAGTGTGAGACTCTTGCTATGCAGGAGGCAACAGAGTTGTATTTGTGAAATAAAATTTTCCCAGTCTGTCTCCTTGTAATTCTGGTTTCTGCACTTGACTGGGGGAGGAAAAGCAATTGAAACACTAAATTCAACCGAAGGATTCTGAGTTATGTCCTTGGTTAGCAGTGGTAAATAAATTATCAAACAGGAAAAAAATCATAATACTAGAAAAAATCCCAATGTATTTCATCTGCAAGATTATCAGAATGTGTGAAAACAGGGAATTCATCCATTTATTATTCATCTCCTATATATGAATAAAAAGCACCAAGCCAAAGAATTACTGTCACACACTCAAGCTGTGGGAGCAAGATCTAGACATAAAAGAAATACAGCTACTGTGTTGACAGTAGTCATGGTTTCAGGGTCACAAGAGAAGGAATAAATTTTCTAAGCCAAATTACATGCTTTAAAAATACCCAAAGCAATAGGTACAATATCAGCTTCTTAGTCCCTGAAGTCCAGAGAGCCAGGGTACTGCAGTGGTTCTGCCTAAATCCTACCCTGCTTCGAAAGCAGATCAGCTAGAAAGAAAATCCTGCTGTGGCTGGATATGAACATTTTCTGTGCAGAAGCAGAGCTTTTCTTTCCAAAACTTTGCCCTGTCACACATTGTTCCTTCTGGCAACACATCACAGCCTGTTTTTGAGAGTGTGATAAAGAGGATTTGGCATTGGAAATACATACTGTGTGTGACACCAAATGAAAGTAGCAAAGGAATGGATGAAAGCTACTGAGTGTTGCTCAGCCACCCCGTGAACCATCTGAGAAAGTCGAGTCAGCTGCAAACAGAACAGCAAACAAGCCCACCTCAGATTCTTGCAGTAGTAGAAATTAATGAACTGAAATGTGCCTCTGAAATGATTCCCTCTTATGAAGTAGAGTTCCTTTAAATGCAAACGTTCTCTCTCCAACTATTGAAGAAAATGTTTTCAAATGTGCCACCTTAATAAAAGCTGTGGGCCAATTCATCTTGCAGATCACACCAGGTTACAACAGTGCAGGGAGAAAGGTGTGAACTGTTTATGACAGGCAGCATTAAAGCAACGCAGGACAAATGAACTCAAACACCTGATCTAAGGTAGGAAAAACAACAGGTTGGTATTGGTGTGGCACAAACACATGATCTTGAATAGACACGGCCAAAGCTCCAAAAAAAAGCTTCAAAAATAGTTAGCCTAGTTCACATGTCAATTCTTCCACAAACCATAAGTAAGCTTCGAGGAGTTATGAAACCAAGCAGTAAAAACCAAATGCATGCAATCTTGGAGTAGTCCTAGTAAAAGGACATCACCACGTTTCTGCTGCACAGAAAAATTAGATAAATACTTCATTCATACACAAGTGCACATGCACATACACACATTCACTTCAGAACATTTCTATAGTTTATTAGGTACTGGCACTAAGTAAAGTTTTGTAAACATTTTCATTCCGTGATTGTTAGCGGCAAAGAGAATATTTGTGGTGTATGGTCACTAAGCAAACAGAGTGAAAATACTTTTACAGGGAATTTAAACAGTTTTATGGAGTATCAGAGAGCAAGAGGAAGCTGCAGATACAGAGCACCAGCAGCTGTCCTGGGGCTAGGCAGCTGCTCTGGATCCATCTAGTAGCAAACTGTATTTGGGCAAACAAGTGGGTGTGTGACTGTGTAATGAAATACAGCAATTTTCAAAGTGGCATAACTCATAAATGGATGGGAGGACTTTTTTCACTCTTTTTTTATTATTTTTAATAAAAAATGGGAAAGTGGCCCAAAGCTCTGTGTCGATAATCAATTGAATAAAACACTGGTTTTATTTCAGTGTTATTGACACCCTTTCTTAATCTATTTTCCATGAATATTCAGTTTAATGGTAGGAAAGCTTGGAAAAACAGAAGCTAAGGCCTGTGCAAGACTATATGGTATTTCCACATTATGTATTTTCATAAAATCTAAATCCTTAGAGATGTATTTGTTCTGCAACAAACAAATAATGGAAACACTAGAAAACTATGCATTCAGGCAAATTTATTATGAGCACTGAAGATATGTTTGCAGAAAATTTTCAACAAATACCGGGAAGAACAAATATATTGGAGATCAGCCATTATGGCTTGTGGGAAATTTATCAATTTTAAAAAAATAGATTATATTTGTAAAATTTCTTAGGCAGTTCCAGTCTAACAAATATGCTAGTCTGTTATGCTGCAGCAAAGGCTGGCCACTCAATAAGCAGTTGTTTCTTCCCTTGAGGTTGCTAGAGTAACATTTTGTTGCCAACAGCATATTTTTGTGGTAACTAGTGACTATGGGTTTTTTTCATCCTCAGAAACGCATTTGAGTGCAAGCAGTTTGTCACCAATCCCACCATGTATGTTGCGATGAGTTGGTATTTCACCCCGTGTGGGACACTGTGTGCCTCTCTTCAGAGAACAGGACGTCAGGCTCTGTGTCTTCTCCTCACCAGTGGGTTTCTATAAATGCTTCTATTTTGCCTTGCAGTAGATTTCTTTCTGTGGCAGGTAAATAGGTTATATGTTATGCAGACACTTGCTATAACTTACTGTTACAAACCCAGCAGTATCAAAGCTGCCCTACATGTAGTGTAAGTATAGTAACTGGAAGGAAAATTTATTTCTAATCTCAGCTAGCTAAAGCGAATGGACACAAAAATAACTTGATCTTATTCCTGCAAAACATCTGCATGGTTCAACTGGTTGTTTTGACTGGGATGAAAAAGGTGCAGCTCTCTCAGACCAGTGTGTCCTGAGTACCCCTGAACCAGAAGGATCCCTTGGAAGGACGGTGAGAGAAAAACATGCCTTTGATCTATGCTATTGTCAGATCTTTGCAATCTGAGGGCCTTATTCAGATGGGAGTCTACCTTATTTTTTGACAAGATAGAGAGAGGCTGGTGTTTCTGATTCATGGCTGCAGCCATTTTTCCAGCAAAACCACCTTCTTTTCTTTCTTTTATATTACAGAATCACAGAATATGCTGAGTTAGAAAGGACTCCCAAGGATCATCAAATCCAACTCCTGGCCCTGCACAGGACCATCACCAAAAATCACACCATGTGCCTGAGAGTATTGTCCAAATACTTCTTGAACTCTGTCAGGCTTCCAGTGCCCAACCACACTCTGGGTGAACAACCATGTTTTAATATCCAACATAAACCTCCCCTAACACAACTTCAGACCAACTCCTAGGGTATTCAAGATGAGGCTGCCCCAGTGCAGAGCAGAGCGGAACAATCCCCTCCCTCGCCCAGCTGGCGATGCTGTGCCTGATGCCCCCGAGGACAGGGTTGGCCTCCTGGCTCCCAGGGCACTGCTGGCTCAGATTCAACTTGCCATCGACCAGGATCCCCAGAGCCCTTTCTATGGCACTACTTTCCAGCATCTGTACATCCAAGGTTGCCCCATCCCAGGTGCAGAATCCGGCACTTCCCCTTATTGAACTTCATGTGGTTGGTGATTGCCCAGCCCTCTGATTTGCTGAGGTCTCTCTGCAGGGGCACCCTGCCTTTGAGGGATTCAACAGGTCCTCTCAGTTTTGTGTCATCTGCAGACTTGCTCAGTATCCCTTCCAGTCCTGCATACAAGTAATTTATGAAATTGTTGAAGAGCACAGGGCCTAAGAAGGAGCCCTGCAGAACCTCACTAGCAGGTCACCAGTCTGATGTTATCCCAGTCACTATCACCCACTGTGCTCAACACATGAGCCAGCTGCCCACCACAAAATGTGTTTATCCAGTTATGTGCTGGACATTTTGTCTACTATGTGAGGAGTTTTACTGAAATCCAAAAGGATTACATGCACTGGCTTCCTTTGACCAACTAGGTGAGTTACCTTGTCATAAAAAGAAATCAGATTTGATAAGCAGGACTTTCCCCTCGTGAAGCCGTGCTGGCTGTGACCGATGACTTGTTGCCTTTCAGGTGTTTTTCAATACCTCCCAGAATAATCTTCTCTATAACTTTACCAGACACTGAAGTGAGAGTGACAGACCTGTAGTTTCTGGGGTCCTTCTTGACTCTCCTTGAAAACTGGGCCAAGATTCACCAACTTCCTGTCAGCTGCATCCTATCTGGATTCCCAAGACCACTCAAAAATCAGAGAGAGAGGTTTTGTGGTGACATCAGCTAGGTCCTTGGGGATTCTGGGATGAATTCCACCAGGCCTCATAGATTTGTAGGGATCCAGCTGGAGACGCAGGTCCCACAGAGTTTCAGGGTCAACTGGGAGTTGATCATTCTCACAGTCATGGTCCTCCAGCCCAGGACACTGACATCCCTTTGGTCTGTCATGCATGTTGAAGACAGAGGCAAAGAAAGCCTCTGTTGGTATGGTTTTAATACACTACATTTGTAATTGTGATAAATTATCTCTATTTGTGAGATGGCTCTTTGGGGATTCCTTAGAGACAGTTTTGCAAAGAACCCAAGATTCATAACTGTCATCAACATAAAACAGAAATAGGCTTTTCCATCTTTTGTTCCTCTGCATCTTGTATAACAAATGATCAGCACACTCCACAGCTGATACCCTGGTTATCAGCCAATTTTCTGCCAAACCTTGTATTGTTATCCTTGGCCCACTAGCCTAGTGATATTAACCTCAAGCATTTCATTCCATTTCCTACTGTATCCAGTTTGGAGAACAGTTATTTGTTCTACCATGTCTATCAGAAAGAACAGATTGGCTGTGAGCATCATTTGCAAACCAAAGAAACTGCAGCCTAGGCTTCTCTGACTAAAACCATAATTGTGTCCTTTTAATCACCTGTTTCTCAGATTTGTTGAAAATTGTTATGCAGTAGTACCAAGCACAGCCTTATGGAGAACACTAATCTTGTACTGAATCTTCACTGTACCAAAATCCCTGTGCTGTACTTTTATAACTGTCTTTTGTATAAAAGAGCATAACTATCAGTAAAGCTTTGTTCACTACGTATGTATATAATAATGTATATGAGGCCATCATTATGGTGTTCGCTGTGGAAATATGCAGTCATACAAAAGACACATTGCTCAAAATAAAACCTAAGATAAATAAAGGAAGCTATAAAATGCTCTGTTGGGCCCGCTTCTGGACCTATTTAAAGTCAATGGCAAAGTTCCCACTGACCTCAAGCAGGAACTAGCTCCTTTTTCTCTTTCTAGATTTGTTTAGAAAGAAATATAATGACAGACTTGAAAGGTAAGATGAAATATTTGGGGAGAGGGAGAGAAAGAAGAATAAAGGAAAAGAAATCAGAAGGGGACAAGGGTAAAGAAAAAGATGTATTTTTAACATTTTACATAGGATATAACAAGAATCACTTAGGCTGGGTTTTTTCAGATTTTCCATGTTCTGGTTTTGTCAGAATACTTTAGTATTTTACTGCTCACATTTCTCTCCCAGCTCTTTCCACTCTCTTCTCCATGGGCACTTCTACTGTCCCCAGAAAGCATGTGGTGCTTCTCAAAACTAAAAATGTGTTTGCCATTAAATATAATGTGTAAAATCTTACAATGCATTCAGAAAAATAATGCTCACTAGCAAAATGAGGGGAAAATGGGACCTAATCATACATATAATTCACAACATTTATTTCACTAGTAATGAAAGTTGTCAGGTTTTTTGTACTTAAACAGTCATACCTGAGGGGTATGGCATTAAAGGGCACATTCACTGCTGACATAAATGGTAACTACGGCCACTTCAGTGAAGTTATCTCCAATTAAGCCAGCCATTACATTCACTTCAAGGTATGCAATACATTTTAAATGATAGAAACAAGTCCAGGAAATGCTGAGTACTTCTACGAACTCTCTTTTATGTGTGACTCCCCCCGGACTCAGACTCCTTCCCCAAATCTACTGGTTTTGTGCTAAGTGCTGCCTGAGCAAAACACGGTGATGGTCAGCCCTGTGTGTCCTGTTTACCATTGCAATTAACAAAGCGGCATTCAGTGAGAGACACCAAAGAGCCTGCTGCACTTAAAGGGCTAAGGAGAGGTGATAACAGCCTTCGCTTCGTTAAGGCTCGCTGCCCAGCTTTACTGAAAATGTAGTGACAGATAAAACATAAATCAACATCCTTATCATCCTGGCTTCCTTGCCTGCCAAATGGGGGTTTAGTTTATCAGCGACCCGCAGGCCCGCTGGCGGCCCTTACACTTACAGCTGGTCAGCAGGGTGGGATGGGGTGGAAGCTAAATGGCTGCTCTAAAACGCCTTGGTGTAAACAACCCAGGAAAAGACTTCCTTGAACTGCCAGTTACCTGAGTGCGATCCATCTCACTAAAGCGTCTGCCCCAAGAGGGGTAGTATTGCCAGAAAAGAAAACAAATAAAAGATACCCAGAATGTCGCAGCACAGGCACAAGCTGAAGAATGACATCCCCTTGAGGGGGTGAGGGACCCTCAACAAGGTAAGCTCCTTACAGCATGGCTTAGGAGGCAGGGAAGCACTTTAAAAAGAAAGGGATTTCATCAGCACTGCCTGCTTCCTCCATCCTGTGACCAGTGTATAGCCTTTACATTTAAACACATGTATGTATAATGTACAACATTTGCTTTGACTACTTGTGAGTCCCATCATGAAGGCATGTCTTTCAAAGGCACCAGTGTCACCCAAGGCTCAGGAGAGGACTGTGTGGAGGATGTATTCATCCCTCCCTTGCAAGCCAGAAGACTTCTTTCACTGTGCTACAAATAGGTTGCTATGTGTGTAGGGATTTTAAAAGTATGTGGCCCAATTCATGGCATCACAGTTATATTTGCATTAAGCTCAGCTCATAAAACAAAATCCATTTAAACTGAGCCTTGCTCATAGGGAGGGTATGAGTTCAAGTAGGGAAGCCTCCCCGTTTTGGTAGTTCTGAGGCCACAGTGACATTATCAGCCTCATGCAAACATTTGGTGAGAATGAAATTAGCATTTGGGTCAGGGATTTATTTCTGCCTTGAGATCTACTGCACCAAATAATTTCTTACAATTTTAAAGTGAGGCAACTGTAACAGTGGGTTTATGCCACTCTCAAATGGAGTGACAGACACTAACTAGTGACCGACACTAGCTCAAGACTTCTGGGGTTTTTTGTAACTAAACTTGAATTAATTTTAAAAGTCCCCGGGACCTTTGACTGTAGGAAAATGGAAATTAAGCTACATTTAATTTAGACAGCAAAATACTCCATATTTCCTTGGGTTTAGAAAACCCCATCTTCTGGCAATAACTTCATGGAAAATGAAGTGCTAAACACAGGCAAATCACCTACTACTACAGCTATCAGTTGCTATGTAGCCAACAGTTCATTTGTTCAAACACCGTGCAAAGTAGGTTTTGGGGAAAAAAATCTGCCTATGATATCTATTGGTATCTTATGCCATTCCACAAGTCAGAACTTACTCTGAGATGGGGCTTTTTAGCTGTAGGAAAAGTAGTGGAATTATATTTCAAAGGTGATTGCTCAATGTCATGAATCTCTAGTGTCCAGGTTGTCCAGGCGATTTGAATTCTTCTCACTTATAGACGTTTCATAAGAACGCGTGCCTATTATTTTTATCTCTGCAGCTTATTCAGCATAGGACCAGTTGTGTTCTAGGGGCTGTGGGTCACAGTTTGGAAGGGGCTGTGGTGCTGGCCAGAAGATGTTTTTCCTAATGGAGCCCCAGCAGATCACAAGTTCTGCTGCAGACCACAGACTAGCCAAGTGGTACTAAAGACAGCCGACTAGGTTGGAATGCAGACCACAGTTTGGAAACCACTGGGTTATGAAATAGACACAATAATATTTTAATCTATACTGTCAAACTTGCAAAGGAAAGCTTTTCTTGGAGGACTGTCAGGTCTGAGTAAGAAATAGACTCTCATCTATAGTCTTGCCACAGAAGCTCAATGGAAATACAATAAACTGTGTGCACGAGAGATATGCTCTTCCATAAATCAGCACAAAAATACTTAATGCAAAGAAAATCGTAATTTTTCAATTACAAATTTACAAAACCTGAAAAGGTAATTCAGATATTACCACCAGAACTCATGAATTTTGTATCATCAAAACCTTCATTAAAAACTGAAATGTGCATCAACGTATGATAAACACCACCATAGGCTGTGATTCCACTTCACACATGAAAATATCTCTCTCGAGGTGTTGTATCCATGACCAGTATTAAGTTAATATTTGTCATGTAGCTAAATATGACAAATTAATGCTAAATAATTCAATATCATGAGTTTGGGCATTCATATGTGAACTTTTTAACATAAAACATAAGGAAAGAAAAGGTTGTTTTAGAAAATTGAGACATTTCCTGACAAAGTCAGAATTACACAATATTGAAAGATAATATTTAACCTTTGGAAAGGCCAAAATTCTTTGGACTGTTGCAGAAGTTATAGAGACAGATCTTGCCAAATGTAGAGTAATTTTTGAAGAATTACTCTTTTTCACAATGCTAATACAAAAATCCTTGGACATAAAACTGAGAACTCTGAAACAGGAAGGAGAAATGATAGATGCTTTAAAAACCGAGTCTATTTAGAAGCCATTTGTCTGAATTTTGTAACATCCTTCGAGACAATAACATATTTTCACGCTTAGCTGTATTTTACTAACTCATTTCTTCATGTGCACAAAGCAGTATGTTTAGTCGTTCAAAATATATGTTTTAAAAGCGGATAGTGATTGCTTACTTTTATATTTTATTAAAAAAAAGGAGAAGAAAAAGGACACTGAGAAATCACGCACACATATACACATAGGGTTCCATGTATAAACCTATTCATACACTTATACTGAAGCTGATTAACACCATTTTGGAGAAGTGGAATTAACAATGGAGATTTACTTTTACTACAATCTTCCACTTTCACTATAACAAACTCTGTAAATATTTGCTTCTGCAGGTGGTAAATATGTTTCCTCTGAAACAGAGCCTCTTATGTAGAGTTTATGCAAACAATATTGGACACAAATAATCCTCTTATTTAACTCAATAATTTCTTTTTAGTTTTATTGCTGCTGAATGGTTAAACCATGATAAAAATTAAAGTATTACACAGTTGTAATGGGAAATCAAATTCTGTATTGTATACTCTTAAAAACTTGAGACTTTGTAGGGTGGTTGGGTTCAGGATATGTTGAGGAAAATTCCACATAAATTAAGAATGTCATAATAATGAGGAAAAAAGGAGAGAAACAGGGAGGAAGGAAACAGAAAATACTGAGATCACAACATCTGTAAATTGCACCAGCAATTCCAAGCTTGCAATGGGCTGTCACTGCACATGCAATGAGGAAATTTCATTTAAAAGTTACAAAAATGACCTTGCTTTGAACCAAGTGAATGTGATTACTTCTGAACTGAACAGAAAGTAAAGAAGTTTGGATTAAATGTTTTACCAGTGCCAATGTCCCAGAACTTTCTTTGGCTCTATATTCTCCTTCCCTATGTTTGTCAGCTGAATTTAATGTTCTCCTCTTTTTGTCTTCTGGTCTCTTTGACCTTAATGTGACATTTTAGTTCGGTGATTAATTACTATTAAATGGCACTGCATTTATTAAATGGAGTCCTTGTCTCTGTAAGAGCACAGTCACAATGCACCGATTCAGTTTGATAAGCTTAAATATACACAGTTAGATGTGGTAATATCTAATTTGTCAAGGATCTTGTGGCTAGCTTTTCTGCCACACAGCTAGAGAGAAGATGTGATTGCACAAAAAGCTTAATATTCTGAGCTTAAATGTTCTCACTAAATTGATCTTCTCCATCATGTAATCTTATTTCAGAGTGTGCAGGAGACAGTAAAGTTCCACACAAGCCTAAGTTGCCTTAATACTAGGCCTGAGGGTTCCTGACCATAAAAATAAAAGCTATGTGACAAGATTTGTATGTCTCTTTTCGACAGACAACAGCTGACCCTTCTTGCCAGAAGCTTTCTTTCTGGGTTAATCAAATAAAAAGAAGAACTAATGTCAGTAAAAGGATGAAAGGCTCATTGAGAAAGAAAAGATACATCTATAGTTTGAACACCTAAAAGAGATTCAGATTCTTTCTGAAAAAGAGATTGTGAATATTTAGCTTAGCAAGTGAGAGACCAGCACCTAACACTGTTGGCAACCACATTACTATTCTGTCAGTTATATTCTCCCAACACTGCTTTATCCTTTGCTTACCTAACAGCTGATTTGGAATTATTTTTTTTTTCAGACTATAATGAACCTTCAAAACAAAATTCCTTGTAAGTGAAAAGTTTGTTTTGATTAAATGTCTGCTGGGAAAAAAATCAGGATGGACAAAGCAAAAATGTGAGGAAGCCTGTCACAAAAGGCTCCAAGGCTTTGGGAAAGGCAGGCACCAACTGGGGCTGGTTACTGCCTGTTTCTTATATCAGTTCTTTTCCCTTTAGGTTAAACCCTATCTAGACCATCAAGAAGAATAACAGAAGCTATTTTCAGGTTGTGCTCTCAGTCCTTGTGTCTTCCATTTCCAAGTCATGCATTTTTGCTTCTACATCTGCAGAGTCAATGCTTGTCTTTATAATTCTTTTCCATTCCACATAAAATAGCTAGAAATTAAAATAAAAGATGAGACAGATTAGGATAGTATAAGAAATCAGAACCCTTACCTCAAACCTGCAGTTAGTTTTTACAGGACAAATTGTAAGTGCTGGAAGAGGGGAGTCACTTAATTTTAAGTGTTTACAGACATTTTGGAGCAATGGGTAATGTTTGGGAATGCATCTTCAGACCTACTTTAGATCTGAGATGAATACCTTCATATCAACCACGGTGGGAACCCAGATGCAAACCTCCATCAGAGAGACATGGTCGGGGAAGAGCTCCTGCCTTTCTGTTGGAAAAGAGAAGCATGAACTCTGCAATATACATGCATACTGTTTGCATGATGAAGAGTTAAGCTGGAGTCCATGTGCAAGGAGATACCAGAACTTTTATGTTCTGCAGGTTTGCAGACACTGTGCCATCTGGAGACATTGAAACAACCCTGCCATGAGGCCAAACATCAGTAGTGAAGTGAACCTAAATGAACCAAGAAAGGCCATAATCTTGCTACCTCTAACAGGATTTTAGTGGTGTCTTGGCTACTTATGACAGTCTAATGATAAGATTGCACAAGAAAAACCTTCTTACAATTCACATTAAGCCAGCACACTATCAGTTGCTTGTGCACGGATGTGTTCACCCTCATCTTCCATTATGAGCAACAGGAAAGGAGGCACATTTGCATTGCCCTAGATTTTATCGGTTCAGGATGACAAGCAGGAAGATGTGTGTGTTTTAGCAGACTCTAAATACTAATTTTTCAAAGTGTTGGATGCTGGAGATATGTCAGGTACTTCTTCCTGATGATTTCATAGAAATTAGTTTCAACTACAAAAACTACTATTTTAGTTTAGGCATAGAATCTACTGAAATAGCTGTCATTTCTGACTTTCCTTGAAGAAATATATTTGTGTTGGTCTAATTTGCTAGTTTTATGATACAAAACAAAAACACAGCAGTTTGTCCTTGTGATCTTCAGAACAAATTTCTAGAAAACACTGAGCAACTTTGCAAACAGTATTACTTAGCCTCAAAAATAGTGCAAATATTTTCAAGGGACAAATTGTTCTATTCCTAAAGCTACTGTAAATTTACTTTATGTAATTTATAAAAACTGGTAAAGAGCAACAAAATTCATTTCATGTTTATCTAAATGAAATGTTTTAATTGTTTGATCCAAAGGAAAAAATATTTCAAGGAAGTATAGGAAATATTCTTAAAGATTTTACAGGTCACAAAATTAATTTTTAAACAATGCCTAAAACTTTCACTTTGGCAGATGATAAAATATTTTATTATCTCCACTAGACCATTTGTGAAATTTCAGACTATAGATAAGACATAGGCAGAGAATTTACCACCTGTGAAATACGTGGTAAGATAAGGTTTTTGATCACTCAAAATGTAACAAAACAGTTTCTGATATTCAAATCACAGAACAGATCACCTTGTAGAAATTAAAGTAAATGTACAATCTAACATATAGGTTTTTTCTCTATGCAAAAATAAAACTGCACAAGTTCATAATATAAACTGCCAATCGGCATACTGATTTTCAAGTCTTAGTTTAATAATCTCCTCTGTGCAGGCAAGCAATCAGGGAAATAACTGTAAAGAGTCTGTAAAATGGGGGAATATAATATTATACAACAACACACCAGTAATGGTTTCAAATTGCAACCAAATCTGGGCAGGGGAAAAACAAAGTCTTCTCCCCTTTCTCCCAAACAGATGCACAATTTCCCTTAGAAGAAAAATAAGATAAATAAACGCATTGCTTGCTCTTTCTCAAAGGTATATCATTCCAAACTGTAATGTGACCATCAGAGAAAAATTTTGCTTTACAGTGTTTTCCTGTAGCTCAAAGGGTTTTACAAAAGTGACTGTGTTGAAAGAATTATAGCCAAGGACATAACTGTAATGAAGTATTATCACAGGCATATTATATTATCAAAATATCAAACTCTACACATGTCAACAGTCACCCAACATGATTAGAGGCAGATCTGGGTTTCAGTTTAGGTGAAAGTGGGAAGTTGTTTACGTTGGCAAATCACGGGGCAGGGTAGCGAGGAAATGAAATGCCCCCATACAGGGTGCATGGCCTCACTGCCTGTTTTGAGAACCCTGAGAGAAAGACTGGCAAGGAGAGGAGCTGTACACCCCACCACCATCAGATCAACTTGGAGAGAGAGCAGAAGGTTAATGCTCTCCTGCCCACCAGTTCCTAGTAAATCTGCTCCCTCCCAATAAATCCCCACTTTATTTCTCCAATCCTTCACATTTACCTTCAGGAATGGGGTGGGAAACAAAACAACCGCTCTGCCTACCACCACCTCCAGATTGCTGGTGCCTCCCTGGAGGCAACAGTCAGTTCCTTTCAATCCCCTTCCCTGACAGCTGCCACCAACTGAGGCTAGGTTTGTGGCAGGACCCCAAGCCTGGTTACTGGCTCCCAGGTTTGTGTCTTCTCTTAGAAGCTGTCACAGTGCTGTCAGGCTTTGCCCAAAAATTGTTTCTTTGTCCTTTGCCCCAGTGGTTTCGCATTACAAGGCTGGGTGCCGACTCACCAAGCAGTCAGGCATGTATTAAATTGAAACACACCAACCATTAAGCATGGCTAAAGGTGAGCATGTCGAGAAAAGGCAGTGTCTGCTGTCAGATTACAACCCTTTTGAACTGCAGCCTTATACAACTATCCTCTATGCCTATTATTTATGAGGTGAACTGAGGATATGACAGCCTCATCTGCTGATGTGACAGAAAAAGCTCATTGTTCGCTTTGAACCTTGCAGAAATGTGGAAAGCTTTCTTACACTCCTTTCAGCATAACCTCGCTCCAAGAACCATATTGACTTGTAATAGCTTCTGTTTATGCAGTGCAACGAGCTGAGGTCAGTGGGAAAGTGTCAGCTGCAGCGTATGACTTTGCTTTCACTGCATCATGGAACTTGGCACGGCCTTGCAGTGACAGATAACAAACTGCATTCTATAGCTTTCAAAACCCGCAACGGATATGTGGCTGGGAAAGGCTTGCAAATGCCTTCTCTTGATTAATAGTCACAAAACTGAAGTGATCATAATTTAGTCCTAGCAAAGAGATGTACTTATTTGCTGCATCTCTAAAGGAAGACACAAAACCCCACAAACCTACACAATATAAAGAAATCATCTTTAAAGAAATTCACAGTCATCATGCCAGACACTATATGAATTATTTCTCTCATTTCTTGTCTCACCACAGTTTCCTCCCACTTGAACACACATGTTAGGCATTCAGTTAACTTCAAGCATAGCTCTCCTGGCCCTATCACTGTATCTGCACTCCCCATCACGAGGGTATGCTAGCCTACATTTTTGCAATGTAAAAAGAGTGACATCATTTTTTTTCTTAAAGTAGCTTGTCTGTAAGAACACTTCAAATATACTCAGCTCGGCTCAGTCCCAGAATATGCTTGTTCCTGTGCACTTTCCCATCCTGTGCTCGACACAGTGTTCAGATTTGCTGCGACTCAGCTCTGTGCTGTATACCCCATTCTGAACCTCTCAGCTGCATTTGCTTCCCCTTCTATAACTTTCACCGACCTCCTGCTCATGCACTGCACTTCCTGCAAAGTGTTTTGTTCATGGACCCAGTGGACGAATATGTTATGACAATGGAGTTTTAAGGAAAGCTTTTTGTTTTGTTGTGTCATGCACTTTATCCATCCCATTTTGTCATCTGGTGGTTTTCCTTTCTTGTTTTAGCACATATTTCTTGGCTAAAGCTATTTCACAGGCAACCTTGGAAGTCAATCTTTTTTCAGATAACAACTTTTTTTCAGCTGATCCACCTTCGTATCTACTTTCAAATCCATCCAAGAGTGCTTTATTTGGCAGCAATCCTACACTGTATACTGGAATATTTATAGACTAAGTTACAGGGCCATGATATTCACCAGTCTGAGGTGAATCACAGATTTATATTTTTATTATTATTATTTTTAACCTTCCTTCCAATCAGGAAATTCAGCTTGGGGCACTAACACAGAACTTCACTGACTGTGTAGAAATAGAAAGGAAAAAAAAAAATCCACAAGATACGCATAGGAACTTTCCTTTGGGGAAGAGTTAACTTTTTTTTTTTCCTCAGGACATATTTAATTTAAAATTTGTTTGGTGCCTTTTTAGATTTAGAAAGCAACTTTTCCTCATGTTTTGCACATTCAGGAGAATATGTTATTAAAATTAAAAAGGATTAATTATCTTTACAGGGCCACCAAACACTTTTTGGAATCTCGTGTTATGAAGTACCATCACTCTGATTTCACTGAAAGAATTTCACCTGCATTTCACAGGCTTCCTTATTTATTGTCTGTTTGGTCTCCTCTTAACTGGACTGCCTTGAATATTGGGTTAAAAAGCCTCAGTGAAATTCCACTTCATTCCTATATCCTGATAATATATACAAGTAACATGTGGCATAAGGTCTAGAAAAAGTTTTTAATTAAGACCAAGTGTTAGAATTATACTGTCTTTGGGTTTCCTCATGTTTCCTGACTTGTTTTTTTGTGTCCAGTTCACAACAGAAAATGTTATTGAAAGCACAAACTTTATTTTTAATGATTTCTTGTAAATGCCTTGATATATAAATAATTTGTTTGGATGTTCATTGTAAAAGTACTGTTAAGTGTGTACAGTTTTAAGATATTGACTGTAGGAATGGAAAATGTTTATGTTTTTAAAAATACCTCTGACTATGAAATTACTATTGAAGTACAGTAAAATAAATACTATGTATATTGCATTTTTTCCTCTTTTGCTGAATCAAGGGTCATTTGCAACATGGTTTTTGTTTTATCAGAAAGCACAAGGTGTTCCTCTTAAACAAAAAAAACCCACAACAAATCCCTGAAAGTAGGTTATGTAATCTAATGTGCCATATTTGCCTTCTGATAACCTTCAGCACCAATATCTAAAAGTAGTCATTTGACTTTTAATGACAGCCACTGTTCATGTTATATCTACAAATTTCCTTCTTGAAAGAGCTGGTCCTCTTACTATAGAGATACCACTGCTTCTGCATTTGCAAGAACAGAGGGGGTGTAGTTGGCCTGGATTCAGTTCTTACATAGTGTCTGCAAGGATTTAAACACATCAAAGTGTCAGCTAGATTGAATGAGCCAGAATCTATTTTAGAGTAATTGAAAGTTTGATTTCCATTTGCTCAAGATGTCTATTTATTAATTTTAACTTCACTAAAATTCCCTCAACATTATAAAATTAATTACAGTCTTGTTACCTTTCCCTCTTTACACCCTCTCAATGACAGCAGACTTAAATGTTTCTTAGAAAAAAAATCTCAGCCCTAAACACTTTAAATAAAAAAGTGGGACCATCTTATATAGAAGTACCCGATGTTCAATGTTCTATTGAAGACATGGTTATTTATTACTCAACACTCGATAGTAATAGGAAAGCCAGGAGGAATACCTCTCACAGAAGCCTTTGAACTAACTAAGAAAGAAATCTCATTCACTTTCAAGTAATTTAAGAAAAACTTACTTGTCCTATTTTGATCCTACTGCATGTCTCTGATGTCACCTGAAGAACTTCGTTTTGTTAAAAATCTCATTAATTTTGTTGCAATTAGATTTGCATCTGCCCAGATTTAGAGAGCACAAGGCTGATCTAGGCTCTATGTCCATTCTTGTCTACCTGAAAAGCATGTAAAGAACAAAGAACTCCTTTAGCAGCATCTTGGCATTTACATCATACTGCTCAGGTGCTGATCTTTCCTTATTCACCCATTGCTTCCCATACTGTACCACCACCTCCTAAAAGAACACATGTCCAACAACACGGTTCTGTAAAAGCTTTTGAAAGTCAGTGATTTTTATGAAAAGGAGAGAAAATAGCTGAATCTTTATTTAATTATTTTTATTTTAGTGAGTGTATAGAAACAGACTCATAACTACGGAACTGGCTGAAGGTGTCCCTGTGTGAAGTCTGGAATTATCTTTCTTATCTCGCCTATAAAGGGCTAGTAAGATTTTTAATAGTCCACTTAAAAAGTATCATATTCAGGAGGAGCTACATTTATAGTTATTTTGAAAATATTTATTTATATCTCAATATCAAGTTTATGTTTGAGTGGCTTCAAGGTCCTTCAGACTCACAAAAGCATACAACCTTCCTGTCTTCTTTAACCCTGTCGGAGAGAAGTTTTAGAGATACTATACCAGTGGTTCAAATTCTAAATATTTGTGCATAAATTCATACACAAGAGAAGAAGATATAATATGCTGTCCCCAAAATCCACTGATTAACTAATAAACTCTTCCCTTCACCACCAAAAAAAAAAAAATCAAGAAT